>PVKS010006112.1:0-80676 GCA_004027875.1 Aplodontia rufa
CATGGGAAAAGAAAAGTTTTTTAAAAGGCTAAAATGTCACTGGATTGCTGATGTAACTGCTCCAGGAGCCCCTATTAAAGATTCCATTGGCATGTACTTCCTGGCCTTTGGTAAGTCACATTCCAAGAGTGACCACAGTGATCAAGTCAGTTTGATTGTCTCATTGAGCCTAAGAACACCTCCTTGAGTACACTGTGGCAACCATGCACATGCCCTTTTATTGATGAAATTTATGGTACTTCTCAACATTCTCCGTCCTCTGTTGTATCACATCTATATTAACTTAGTTTTATTGCAGTGTGGGCTCTGAAAATGCTTGAGCCCTATTCTAGATCGTGAGTAGGCTATGCCATTTCTACTGTAACCTCACAAGTGATCTGCCAAGAGAAACAATGAGTCTCCCAGGATTTATGAGCTCTGGTGAAAAACAAACACAAAAACTCAACTACTGAGTTCACTTATTCCTGCTGTGATCACTTCCATTCCCTCTCTCTCCCTCCCTCTCTGTCTCTCTGCATCAAACTAAGACCTGGATGGCCAGGCCTAATGGGATTCCCAGTTTATTTTCCAGCCTCCCCATACCCTATCCCTGTTTTTACCTGTGTCTAAAATATATTTACCATGGCTGGAGCAGTGGCTTAGCAGTTATAGCACTTGCCTTGCATGCACAAGTTTGCAAGTTCAAGTCCCAGCACCACGTGCACAATGAAGGTCTCAGAGCAATGAAAGCTACATGAAAAACTAAGTAAAATTGATTCTCTCTCGCTCTCTCTCTCTCAATGTCCCCCTCCCTTAAAAAAAATAAAATATAAACCAACAATTCACCCCGAATCTTGAAAGTATTTTTGATCTATTTCTGAGAATTTTTTAAACAATTAATTGGGAAACAGATCTAAACAACATAGTTAAGCTGTCATATCTTAGCACAATTCCTTTGCAGATTCAGAAAGAAATAGTTTTCAAAATAATTGCACTTCATCTCCAAGGATTTAGCATAACAATTAGCAATATATCACTTAAGTAAAAATTTAGGAGGTGTGTGTGTGTGTACATGTATATGTGTTTGTGTGTGTGTGCATGTGTGTGTATGTGTGTCAGGATTTTTACAGCTGTTTACAGGCTGTTGCCAGGTGAGGGGAAGGAGGCCATTAGAAGGACATTCATTTGCTAGGTATTTGCAGGGACTTCTTTCGAGAGAACAATCTACCTATTTTGGTTTTTATGAACCCCCCTGTGAATTTCAGATGCCAGATGTCTTTTCTCTGGCTGTCTCTCTGATGACAGGCCGGGTGGCACATAAAAGGAAAAGCAGTCGGTGCTGGGGAGGAAATTCTGAGCTTACCGCGGGACGGTCCATCGTTAATGGGGAAAGTCATGGAGTAGTTAAGGTACAGATGTCAGACTTTGCAACTTCATATGGTCCCCTTGGGAAGTGGGGCTGACAGATGTGTTGAAAGTGGAACTAGAGGCACAGCAGAGAGTCAGCAGGGGACCATTAGTCTGCTTCAAGATCTGGGGCTCCTGGGTGATTAGGAGGTAACAGCTTACAAGAGCCACGCATAAATTACACATCCCAGGGTCAACACCCCAAACGCTCCTTACTTTCTTACTTTTTTTTTTTTTTAACATGCGGCTCTAGGGTCTGAAAGGCAAATATATATTCTATTCTAGTAGTCTGTGAATGGAAACACTTAGACCTTTATTATTTGTCATTTTCTAAAAGCAAACTGTTTTTTCACTTATCCTGCAACGTTTTTCTGCTTCTGCAGAATAGGGGTATCGTGGATTCTGTGGGAAGGGGTGACCAAGACGCCCTTTGACACATTGCTTAAAGATTCGTGAGCGCAGCAGAGATCAGAGTTTTCAAAGCTAGGATTAGGGAGGCTTAACGTTAGTCTTACCTCGTTCTATCTTTTAATAGGCTCCTTCATAGTCATATTAAAAATCTGAGTAGAACCACATGAAAGCTCACCCATTTGCAGCTTAATGGATCTACTCTGATCTTCAAACCATAGAGGTCGCCTGTGGTGCTTAACACTAGAGGGCCTTCTCTGTGGTTTCCTGAAAGAACTGACAGAATTGCATTCTCTGCCTTCATCTGGCACGCTTCACCCTGAACCTCTGCAATAAACTCAGATTTGATCTTGTTTATGAGCTCTCTGAGATGCCAGTTCATGGTAAGGTCACTTACGTTAATTGCATTATTATTAGTAGTAGTAGTAGTAGTAGTAGTAGTAGTAGTAGTAGTAGTATGTGGTACGGATTACTGCTGGATACATGAGATTTTCTTGAACATAAAAGGAAAAGCTCTCCCAATACAGTGCATATTTGGTGTGTTCTCTGCTATCAAGTAAAACATGGTGAATTTCAGACTGTCACCAAGTGCAGGCTTTGGACAACTGACTCCCAACCCTTCTTTGGATTTCATCGGCTGGCTGTCAGCAGTCAACACTGAATTTCCCCAGCTAAGATAAGGATGGGAATGAATTGAAAGTTTCCAAACCTGAAAACGAACAGCCCTCTTAGCATAACGCGCTCCCCTCGCAGTTCTCTTAACTGGGCTACGGTACCACTGGGGACCCGGGTGCTGTCACGGCTACTTGTTCATTCCCTGCAGAAGGTCAAGTCGTCAGAGCATCGCGGAGCGCAGATTTAACGTACGTCACTGAACATTTGCCCCAGCAACACGACGAGGGACTGCCACTGGAGGTTCAGGATAGCTGCAGGCAGGGGCAAAGCGGATTACTGCCAGTCCTGGTGATTTCAGCGATACCCATCTCTCAAGGCAAGGCAGCAAGGACAGCTATTCCAACACGAGCACTCAGAGTGATTGTTAAGTGAAAAAAAGAAACAAGTACAAGAAGAGCTATACGATTTCCAGGAGGAGACCAGCATGTCCAGGCATCGTGGAAACTCTTCGACATCATGTCAGCGTCTCCCTTCTTCAGTGTGTGGAATAAAAAAGTTTTTTTCATTTTTTTTTGGAAAAATAAGCCATCATCATGGTAAAGCATGTAAAATCTGTTCTGGCAGCAACTTTGGAGAGCACTAAATCCAATCATATATATAATTTTTTCTTTTAGATTTTTGGTATGTAAAATTTTCACATTAGTCAAAAATAGGAATTTGTGAAAAGTATGCCCTGAAATAAATTAATAACCTTAAATTCATCAATAAGAAAGGTTGGAAATCAACACATATACAAAGAAGGTTTGACATCTATACAAATAGCAAAAGTGGAAATCGTGCTATAATGAAGCTCACGTATGGAAGCTCCAGTAACCGTGAGCATTGTTTCCTTCTTGCCCATCTGTGTGCTCGCTGCTAAATACCGTGCTGGCTTCCTGTTAGCAGGTCATGGGAGTATTTTTTTAACTTTAGATCATGTAAAATTACTATTTATTTATTTATGGTACTGGGGATTGAACCTAGGGGTGCTATATAATTTCATCACATCCTCAGTCGTTTTTATATGTGTATTTTGAGACAGGGTCCCTCTAAATTGCTTAGGGCCTCCCTAAGTTTCTGAGGCTGGCTTTGAACCTGTGCTCCTCCTGCCTTAGTTTCCTAAACCTCTGGGATTACACGCACGCACCACCACCACCAGCTAAATAATTCTAATTTCATTTTATTTTTTGTTTTTATGTTTTAAATCTGGAACATGGGTAGGATTTCAGCACATATGCTCTTTGGCTTCTATTGAATTTCCTGTACTTTTAAAACTCCCCCTTTTCTCTATATATATTCTAAAGTGGTTGTTCACACGATGTTGAGACACATCATACTTATTTACATAACACTTTTCATTTTGTTTTTATTTTCTTAGCTGTAACATGGATATAACACCACGGTCCTAAGGTTGTTCTAAGAGTTCGGTGAATCAATCTATGTCAAAGGATTTAAAATATTGCGTGACCTACGCTATTCAAAATGCGCTACAAACACTCACACCTAGGTCACCACTGCTTCGGCCGTCTTTGTCAGGTTCCTGTTCCAGGATTATTCTCATTGCATAAGATAAATCTTTGTCCTGTCCTTTTTAATCTTTGCTCGACACAAATTATTTGGCAAGGGAATCACCTTAAAAGTTTTAGAGACATTTCTAATAAAATGTATATCTCAGAACACTTAGAGAAAGTAATTCTCTTTTTGCTGGGATTTGAACTCAGGGTCTCACACATTCCAGGCAACTATTCTACCACTAAGCCCACATCCCCAGCCCTTGGAAAAAGCAATTCCTTTTTCTTTTTTTTTTTTAGAGAAATCAATTTTATTTATTTTTCATCTGGTATTCATTTTCCCAATACTTAGTTGTTAATGTGGTTCTGGGATTTGAACCTGGGTCCTTGAGCATGCCAGGCAAGAGCTGTAACCACTGAGCCACCACTTCAGCCTTGAGAAAGAAATTCTTTTTTTTTTTTTTTTAAAGAGAGAGGGGCAGAGAGAGAGAGAGAGAATCAATTTTATTTAGTTTTTCATGTGGCTCTTGTTGCTCTGACACTTCATTGTGTACATGATGCTGGGGTTTGAACCTGTGTCCCTGCGCATGCCAGGCAAGTGCTATAACCACTGAGCCAGTGCTCCAGCCATGAGAAAGCAATTTTTAAAAGCTTTCATATCCTTCCATAATAACTGGTCTATTCATACTTTCTATATTTTCTTGGTTCAATATTTTATTTGTATATTCTCAGTTGATTGTTCATTTCATCCAGATGTTCAAATGATTATACAGTTCTATGTGGTCCTCTCTTAATATTTTAAATCTCTTATGTGAAATTCCAAGCTCTTTTTCATTTCTAATTTTCTGTATTTGTATTTCTCCTGTGTTCTGTATTAGATCTGAAGAGAATTACCTAATATATGTAGATATGTATATATATATATATATTTATATATATACTCATACACACTTTTTTTCTTTCTGTCTGAAAGTTCCTTTTGAATGTCTAGCATGTGCAATTTTATAGTTCCTCATTTGATAATTTTTGTTTTTATCATCTTTTCTTCCATTTCCCTTTGGTTTATCTTGTGTTCCTTTTTAACTCCTTGAAGTGAAGACTGAAGTTCTCATTTTGATTACTAGCATTCTTCATAATGAATTTAAGGTTAGTAATTTTCTTTGGGGTATACTTATTACCAGTTCATATTTTGGGTTTCACGTGTAACCAATTAATTAAAATACGAACCACAGAGCCACTTGCCGAGAGGGTATATAATTGGGGCTGGAGTTTGTAGCTCAGCAGTGGAAAACTTTCACCTAGCATGCAAGATGTCCTGGTTCAATCCCCAGGAATCCCCATCCCCAAACACATGTACCTTAATAAACACATGCACACACATTTACATTTAAAATGTCAACATTTTTAGATTATTCTCTTTGCATATTTATTCCTTATTTCTATTTACTAAACAAATCAAGTCAAATAACAAATATGCTTCAGCCATTTATTCCTGTATTTCTAAAATTTTGGCTTTATCTATTTGACCCTATGCTTTATGATATTTAAAATAACAAAAACAAACTGTCTTCACTGTGTTTTGGGCATTTTAAATAAAAAATTACCTTTACATGATTTAATATTTTTGTGTGCGAATAATGCTTCATTTGAAACTCATAATTCTACCATCTTTTACTTTTATTTTTAATGTCTGTTTTGTTAGTAGAATAGATGTTTTATGTCACCATATTTTGGTTAGAACACAAAGATGTTAATACTGAGGTTCTTCTGTGTAAATTAAATCTGTTCATCTTCTGGAATAACTTATATACTATTAAATATGTAATTTTTCCATGTATGTTTTTGCTTACTTTTATTTTTTGGTCTCCAGTTAAATACATCACAGCTTGTTTGATTTTATTGTCTCCAACAACTTAGAAGACACACACTCCATTTCTATTTCTATCTAGATCTTTATTTTTCTTTAATTATTACAATAAGTGATATAAAAACAATTAGTTTTCTGCAAAACGGGAACAAGCATAATACGCTGTTACACTCAAAGGCCGGTGAAGTGAAATGGAACGTAGTATCATGATATTCGCAACAGAGCAGCGCACGCTCACAGAGAGCCTCTATTCATCACGTCGACTCCACGTAAGTTGGAACTTGACTTCCTCACTACTGTGTTGATGAAGCTCTCAGCTCATGTCACATTCTGCATTCTTTACAAAGACTTGTTAATCATGCTTATCACTAATTTAATTTTCTACAAGGCTCTTTTTACAGAGTCTGCATTGCAGATTTTAATTCTCTCATTTCTAATCTTTGCCAGCTCCCTTCCAACCTATGTCTGGGTATCACAGAATCCATGTCTTCTTGCACTTGACTGAAAACACAATAAGAGACGCACCCTTGAAGTTTCTTGTGTTTTCTTATGCCATCTCTTTCACATGAAAAATTTTATTTATTTATTTATTTAGCAACTTCAGACTCCTTATGACATTTCCCCCCTCCTCCCTGCCCATTTTATCATTGAATATTTTCCCAAGACACCCTCATGGAGAAGATTTCCTGGTGAACTCTTTATGAACATGGATTGTGATTCTACGCAGGTCTTGGGGTCACTGATTCAAAATGCATATGTCCCTTTCTTCCAACACACTGCATGGGGCTCCCAGAATCCCCACCTTACATCTTAAAGTCCTTGGCAATTCCATGACTGTGTTCGGTTTCCAACTCATTGGTGTTTGACTATTACTGATTTGGTAAGATTCTGAGGAATCAGGAGAGAACGTTCCATTGCTTCCATAACCACTTTCATAGTAAACCCACAATACCTTCTCCTTGGATCTCCACCCAATATACTATGTCAACCTTTTCGGACAAACTTCCCACTCTAGACTCATGTAGTATTGCTTGCTGTATAGTATTCTCCTTTCCTCTTTTCATTCATTCATTCTTTTTTTTTTTTTTTTTTTTTTTTTTTTTTAGTATCAGAGATTGAACCCAGGGACACTGAGCCATATCCCCAACCTTTTTAATTTTTAATATTTGAGACAGGGTCTCCCTAAGTTGCTTAGAGCCTTGATAACTTGTTGAGGCTGGTTTTGAACTTGTGATCCTCGCACCTCCACCTCCGAAGTTGCTGGGATTACAGGCATGAGCCACCATGCCTAGCTTTTCCTTTTACTCTTAAATCCTGCTGATCTGAACACACATCCTTCCTCCAGGAAGCCTTCTCTGACTTCCCAGCCTATATCATTCCTTCTACTTCAAAGCGTCCTTAAGCTCTCCACCCTTGTCTCTTAACCCTCACCCCATAACCTAGAACCCTATCTCCAGTGACGATCTGATTACCTCCTACTCTGCACTGATCTGTGGACCACAGGGCAGGAGGACCTTTTTGGCTTTGTTCACTTTCGTATCTGCTGCATCTATTACAAGGTGTTGCATCTGGTAAGTTCTGTCAAAGTCTCTTCTGGTAACTTTTTCAAGCAACCTATTCTTCTCACCCTTGAAATTCTAATTTACACACTTTGCTAGCACTTCTTAGAACTGAAGTAAAGTAAAATAATGCTCTCCATTCAGAAGGAGTGCTGCCTGGCAGATACAGGGAGTGACCTTGCAGGGTAGCAAGACCCACAGAGAAGGTGCACAGATGTCCTTTAGAGCTAGGCACTGATTTCAGAGGTGTCTTACATTCTCATTTTTTAAGCAACCAGGGGCCACAAAAGACAGAAATATGATATACAAATGAGCTACACTTTGTTTTTTAAACTCTAAGTCAGGTGCAGCAGATACGCCTGTAATCCCAGTGACTTGGGAGGCTAAGGCAGGAGGAACACAAGTTCAAACCCAGCCTCAACAATCTATACCAAGGCCCTAAGCAACTTAGCGAAATCCTGTCTCAGAATAAAAATATAAAAAGGGCTGGGGATGTGGCTCAGGGGTTAAGCATCCCTGGATTCAATACCTGGTCCCAAAACAAAAGGCGAGCCCAGTTTGTGTGACATGATCAGAACCTAGCTTTGAACACATACATCCTAAGTAGCTTGGCATTTCCAAGGTGCTCCCTAAGGTATGTGTAGGTTTGAAGGGAATAAAAATGTACAGATTCCAAATTATTTCACAATGTAGACATTCTCTGAATATTTCTGAAATGCTACATGATCAAATGCAACTATCTTTCTAGCTGAGCCTGCCACATGGATTTATGAATTCCTGGGGTGACTTTTTATAATGCCTCTGCTTTCCAGGGGTTGATTTTGATGGTGAAGATTGTGATAATGTGTTAACATGCAACTAGCTGATGTGAGAAAAACAGAGTATGTTATGTCCAGAGAAGGCAAGAGCCTTCTTGGTGCAGCTCAGCAGAGAATGGCTGTTCTTTTTTTAAGCAGAAATCATCTCCCTATGATCTGAATATTCTCCCAGCAAGTCTCTGAATTAAAGAGTCGGCATTTCTTTTAGTTCATAACACAGGCTGAGTCAGTCTCTCTGTTAAACTATACCACTTCATTTGGAGTCTTGCAATTATTCTACATATCTATAAATGCTCAGGTTGCAGATATGGTGCACTCAAATTCGTTTGACTGATCAAAATGTTTTTATCCATACTGTTCATGTTTGATACATATACAGACACTTAATTCAATTATTTTCGTTTCAACTGATATTCAGATACTACTATATAGAATCATAACATTTAACCGTGTCCTCAGAGAAAATGTTCCAATCTCCTCTTCATGTGTGAAAGGGATCTTTACTTGCCCACATGGGCAATTTTGCCTGGCCTTCAATTTGGTCTGCTCCAATAATTTTCTTCCTAAATATCTGAAAACTAAACTTGGAAAATTAAAATTAGATGTATCAAAAAAAAAATTAGATGTATCAGCAAGGAGCAGTGGCACATGCCTGTAATCCCAGTGACTTGGGAGGCTGTGATTACCAATTCAAAGCCAGCCACAGAAACTTAGCAAGGGCCCTAAGCAACTGGGTAAGACTGTCTCAAAATTTAAAAAAATATATACAGTAACTCAGTCGTTAAGAACCTGGATTTAATCCCCAATTACCTAACCCCCAAACAAAAGGATAAATAAAAAAAAATGGTCAACTACTAATTTGTGCCATAGGTACGCAGGATCAAGATCCCTGACCATAATAAACATTCCATCTCTGAGCACCTAACCAAAGTCTATTTCTGAATTTCCAGGACAGCTGCTATCCCTTTATTGGACATACTGCATCATTATTCAGCTTAAGTCCATGTCACATCACAATGTACTGACGGACCCCAAAATGCCAATTCGCTGCTGAAAATGTACCCGAAGAACTGCTCATTTCTTTCCTCAGCTGCAAAGTTGAGCATCATAAAGTCTATTTGCAGCAAGCACCAAAACAAGAATGACTCCACATACCCCGCGGTGATTGTCCACTGGATTATTTATGAAACGCGCAGTCGGGTTCATGCTGCTGAGAGATCAGTGTTGATCGTTTCTTCTGTTCCGACTGGTCCATCCCCAGGAGCACCGCAGTAACGCAGAATGTGCATTTCACATCTGCAGACCCTTCATGTCCCAACTCGCACTTGTGTTTCAAAACAACAGCGCTGCTCACTGCATCATCTGGAGCCAGATGACTCCAGAAGACACAATTAAGCCCACGGCTGAGCCCTATAGGCCGGTCCCGGTTGGTGGACCTTCAGCTGCCTGGGTCCCATCTCACTTTCCAAATGGCAGTTCCTTTTGGTTCTGACATGTTTGGTTCTGATTTTGCCAGATCAATGGGCCTCCAGTTCTACAGATCAGACCTGGATATCATCTTTTTTGATTTACAGGGATGGGGATGTTAAAAAGAAAATACAGACATTCCTATCTTGAATTTAAATCTACATATTCATGAAACATATTTATCTATTATTAAAATAGGTACAGAGTAACTGTCAGCAGAGAAGTAATAGGTCCATCATTAATTAATTAGAATTTTTGGTTCCTGTCCAATAAAGTACATTGAAACATTTGCACAGAAGCAAAGAAGGAAAACAAGAGACAGAAAAATAATTTCTTAAATTTATCTGTAATTTTTAAAAATTAAATGATCCTCTTAGATAACTGAAGTGCTTTATTAAGTAGACGAGTCTATTTCTAAGTCTATACCTGGGTCTTGCTATAATTTCAACAACATTTTAAACACCTCTCTTGCTGGAACTAAAAGAATTAAGGTTGGGAGGACACAGGTACCATTCTTGGGGAACACTGTGTTTAAGAAGAAGAATAGCTATTCTCTTTTTGATTAATTTAAGACATTGGGGGCTCACTCTATAAGGGGCAGAATTATTTTATGATCAGGGAATGTTTGTTCCTTATTTTTTCTCTGCCTAAGTGAATAGCTGTTGACATGTATGCATTCGGAAGTACAGTTATAAAATATTCAAGCTGTTTTTAAAAGAGTTGACAGGAACATTCAAAGGCAAAGAATGTGTCATCGGCAGCACATAATATACTTAACACGATGGCTGACATCAGGAGTATTTCCCTCACTTGTTGTCTGACACCACAGGGGAGAAGCAAGTTATTCCTTTAGATGTCCAAGGCCCCAATTCCTCCCCTTGGTTTTCTCTGCTGATTCTTTTTTTGGAGCTAACTGGTCCCATGGATGAGAGAAATGGAGCTCGTGTGTTTTAGACAGCATTTCCACACTCTGAACAAAGGACCTCACAAGAACAATTTTAGAGGAGGAAAAGTTCATTTGGGGGCTTGTGATTTCAGAGGTCTCAGTCCACAGACAGCAGACTCCAATGCTCTGGGCTCAAGGTGAGGCAGAACATCATGGCGGAAGAGTGTGGTGGAGGAAATTGGCTCTGGACATTGCAATCAGGAAGCAGAGAGAGCCTAAGCTCAGCTCACCAAGAACACACCCCAAAGACACGCCCCCGATTGCCCACCTCCTCCAGCCACACCCCACCTGCCTACAGTTACCAACCAGTTAATCCCCATGAGGGGATTGAATCACTGATTGGGTTCAGGCTCTCCTAACCCGAACATTTCACCTCTAAGCCTCCTTGCATTGTCTCACACATGAGCTTTTGGGGAACACATATATGCAAACCACAGTAACATGTCTGGTGTGGTAAGGACAAATTCTCCCATTGTCCTCTTCCCCTAAACGTGCAGTGCTCCACCATGCCACTGGTTTGGCTAATTTATAACAAGTAGTAGTTGACCAATATGCTCGTTTAAATACTTTTAAAACTGGGTCTACATTAGGGCACCTTCCACCACCTACACAGTTGCATTGAATGAGACAGTTAAAGCAGGAGGTGGGGTCTGCCTTCATTCCCAATGTCACCTTCAACCACAACCCCATTATGACCAGGAAAAGGTCGTAACTTGGCACTTGGAGTGGTATCCTTAACATTCTCTATGACTATTAACTCAAACTTCAACCTCATGGCCATTTTAAAATCTCACAGTTTGCTTAAAATGACATGTAAAATAAGTTGATAACATTCTTTAGTCAATTTTTTTTTTAAAAAAACCCAACTACTCAACGTATTTTCAGAATTTAAAAAAAAATCTTGACTCCTTCTGAGTGCACTGTATGTATTGCTTCTTCCAAGGAAACAAAATGAAATCCAGGCACATATTTGTATATGATAAACAGAAAATGCAAACAAAAAATTACATAGGGCTTAGACTGTGAGGACACTCTTAATATAGTTTATCTCTATTGTCATTTTGAGCAATTCAAGAGCAATTTGCCAATGTTAGGAGAAGGGCTAAATCAGCATTTTCATGAAACCACAATGCCAGAGCATGACCAGCTGATTTTAGTAAGATAGAAATTCCACATGACTCTCTTGGAAGAGATACCTGAAAAATATTTGCCTACTTAAGAGTTGTTACATAAAGTATACATATGCAAAAAGTATGTAAGAGGTCCTGAAGCAGTAGCTTGGTGGTTACTGCACTTGCCTGGCATGTGAAAGTATATGAGTTCAAACCCCAGCACCACATACCCAACAACGTCTCGGAGCAACAAAAGGCATATAAAAAACTAAGGAAAAATTTTTTCTCTCTTCCTCTCTCTCTCTCTCTCACTGTCCCTCTCTCTTTTAGAAACTGTATATAAGCTATACAGGGTATATAGATATATAAGTTATATAAGATATGTAAGGTACATATGATCTATAAGGCATATAAGGCATACAGCAGAGACTTAGGCAGGACTGACTGTATGAAGGTGTCTTGAAGTTTATTCCAGGACTAGAGGAGGCACATTTTCAGCACAGTGAGATTTATCCTGGCTTGGTGACCTGTCAGCACAGTTTAGATTAGATATGGCACTGGCTGAGTCTGAGCCTGCAAAGTGACATCTTGATGCTGAGCAGGTATGGGTGGATAGAAACAGAAGTCAGATGAGGAGAGGGCTCAGAGACATTCCGTAATTGGCCCAAGACCACCCAGTAGGTTAAGAGGAGAACAAGGACTGCAGGTGGCTGTCCTACTTTCACACTCTGACCACAGTGGGCACAGAATGGTCTGGCTGGAATAATCATGCTGTTAGGGCCTGCCTGATTCTCTTGGGGCTCTCCTTATCATCTCTGTGGATATGTCCAGACAATGTCAGTTATGCAATCTCAGAGAGGTTTGCATACACAGAGCTTTTGCTGAGACAGATCAACTTGATTATGTAATTCAGGGACACAAATTTCCTCGCATGGCTGCACATTAGAATCTTCTGGTGTACTTTTTTTTTTTTTTAAGAGAGAGAGAGAGTGAACACAAATCAATTTTATTTAGTTTTTCATTGCTCTGACACTTTGTTGTGGATGTGGTGCTGGGATTTGAACCTGGGTCCTTGCGCATGCCAGGCAAGCACTGTAACAGCTGAGCCACTGCTCCAGTCCCCCTCGTGTACTCTTAAAACTATCAACCATGGCAGAGGATCCCCATCTCAAGAAGTTAAGATTTAATTGACTGGGGGGCATGGAGCCCCAAGAATCACTGGCCTAGAGAGTACAGTGTTTATTTCGACTGTTCTCTACTATTTGCAAAGAAGGGGGAGTGTTCTAGGCAACTCTGCCTCCTGACCCTGCCATGGATAACATGTGCCCACATATAATCTCTTGGCTTCAATTCCTTTATTTATGAAACACTTGTCTTTTCTGCTGATTGGATTACTGTGAGAACCTACAGAATGGGAGAAAATTTTTGCCTGCTACACCTCAGACAGAGGGCTAATATCCAGAATATACAAAGAACCCAAAAAATTACATACCCAAACCACAAATAACCCAATTAATAAATGGGCTATGGAACTAAAAAGAAGTTTCCCAACGGAGGAAGTCCAAAAAGCCCATAAACATATGAGAAAATGCTCTACATCACTAACAATAAGAGAAATGCAAATCAAAACTTCCCTGAGATTCCACCTCACTCCTGTCAGAGTGGCAAAATGAAGAATACGAACAATGACAGGTGCTGGAAGGGCTGTGGGAAAAGAGGAACACTGTTACATTGCTGGTGGGACTGCAAACTGTCACAGCCACTCTGGAAAGCAGTGTGGAGACTCCTCAAAAAATTAGGGCTGGAACTGCCCTATGACCCCGCTGACCCACTCCTGGGTATCTTCCCAAAAGAGCTAGAATCGGCTTACTATAGAGATACAGCTTCATCAATGTTTATAGCAGCTCAATTTACTATAGCTAAATTATGGAACCAACTCAGATGCCCCTCCTTTGATGAATGGATCCCGAAACTGTGGTACATACATACAATGGAATACTACTTGGCTATTAGAGAAAACGATATTATGGCATTTGCAGCCCAATGGATGGAGATGGAAAAAATTTTGTTAAGTGAAGTATCCCAAACTCAGAGACTCAAGAGCCGAACGTTTTCTCTCATTTGTGGATGCTAGAGTACAAGCAAAAACAGTATGATAGATGTCTAACCTAACAATTGCCTCATCATGTATGAATTCTTACATGATCATGGGGAACTGTGCTTAGGTTCCTGGGGGATGTAGGGGGGAAGGGAATAGGAAGGACATCAAGGTGACCAGAGGGAGGTAGTATGGGGGAATCTAATCCGAGGGGGAACCTCTGACTTCCACGAGAAGTCCAATTAACTTGGGGCTTAAGTAAAGGGAAACATGGAACCATGGGGAACCCAAAGGGGGAAACCACGGTCTGGCACCAGTATTGGCTTGTTCTGTCATTACACTGCTGTTCTTGATTGATTGAAGATGAACCCCTGCTAGTTGTAAGACCATGTTTATCGAATAAAAATTTAAAAAATAATATGGTGCTTATACATGGCTTAGTGGATAGACAGGTCTAGCTTAAAATTCCTGATTTCACTTGATAATTTTCTAATCTTGAACAAATTATTCAAGTTTTGTAAACCTCAATTTTCCTGTCTGCAAAATCCGGATGATAATAAAAAACCCACTTGTGAGAACACTGCGATGATTAAATGCAACGATGTATCTCAAAGCACTTTAAACTCCATTAAGATCTTCATTAGAAGGTCCCCAGCCCCGTGGATGGGATCCAGATTTAATGGGGACGTGTTCTGTGCAACAACATCTAGCAAAGAAAAATCCAGCTGATTTCTCTAAAACCCACAACAATGAACATAATCTTATCAGAGTAAGATGCTTTTCTTTTTCTTTTCAGTTCTAGAAAGCCACATTTTTACTAATAACAATGTAGTCAAAGCTGGCCAGATATACAATGCTATTTCTAAATAGGAATACCTGAGAAATGGCTAGTCCCTTCTTCCTTGTTGATTTCTCTCATGCACAACCATTAAAACATATGAAGTCAAAAGCAAAGCTGAGTGCCAACAAGCCTTAGCCAGAGATGACTCAGCCTGAGTGGAGCTTCAAAGTGTCCCCCTGCCCAATCCAGCCCTGTGTACACAGATGGAAGTTCTTTTGAGGAGCAAGGAGAGTATAAATCTGGAAATGCCCTGGTAACTCTGTATGACACTTTGGAAGCACAGTCCTTGCCCCTAGGCACAAGGGCACAGCTTGCAGAGGTGACAGCCCTATCCAGAGCCCTTGGGCTAGGGGAAGGACTGACTCCAAGTGTGCTTATCTGATTCTGCAAACACATGCAGCAATCTGGAGAGAGAGGATTTCAAACAGCTGGAGGAACTTCTATGAAGAACATGAACCGATCCTGAAGTTACTGGAAGCTGTTCATTTACCCAAGGAAGTAGAAGTAATTCACTGTCAGGGACACCAGAGGGAATCGATGAAATGTCAGAAGGCAATAATGGGGTAGGTCAACAGGCCAGAGAGGATGCAAAGGGAGCATTATGTCAACCAACACCAGCCCCTCTGCTAAGGACAGGACTTCCCCCAGAGATAAAATCTCAGCACACCCAAGAAGAGATACAGCACAGCAGGCCTTGTCTAGGGCAGGCACTTTCTTGCCTTTTGAGTGGGTCCCAATGGCAGACAGCAAACTTTACTCGCCTGTTAACACCCAACGGAAGGTTTTGCATACTCTGCATCAATCTTTCCATCTAGGAGAGGAAGACACTCTCACATTAACTCGAGAGATATTTGACGGAAAGAATATAACAAAAACAGTCCAACAAATAGTCAAGCCTTTAAGGCATGACAGAAAAATAACCCAATTATTTTTTTATGTATGCCAAAAAATCTCCGGGGTCACAAAGGACAGGACAATTCCCTGGGGAGGACTGGCAGCATGATTTTACCCACGTTTCCCAAAGCAGCAGGTCTCAATAGCTATTGGTCATGGTGAGTACCTTCACTGGGTGGGTTGAGGCCCACCCCTCTTGGGAGGAATAGTAAAGAGGCCTTGTTACAAGAAATTATTCCTTGATTTGGACTGCCTTGCAGCCTCCAGGGGGCAATGGGGCTGTTACTCAGGGAGTGGCGAAGGTCCTAAGTATAAAATACCTCCCTTGGGCATGGAGACCTGAACTCGCAGGAAAGGTAGAGAAAACAGACTCAGGAAACTCACTACCCTTGGCCGAAAGTGCTTCCTTTGGCTCTGCTCAGAATCAGAAACTCGCCAGGAGCACCAGGGCTCAGCGCATTTGAGCCCCGGTATAGAAGGCCATTCCTGACGAATGACATCCTTAAATATCAGGAACCTGCTGACTCAGTGTCTCATATCACAAAGCTGCCTAAGTTTCAAGCTGAAATCTATAAATATCCTATTAGTGAACCACTCACTTCTCCACCTTTGAGTGAGCCCAGGGATTTAGTTTTGGTTAAGATCACACCTTCTAACTCTCCAAATCTAGACCCTATCGGGAAGGGACCCTTCTCTGTAATTCTGTCTACCCCTTCTGCATAACGGTGCTTGGACAAGAGAGCTGGATCCATCAGTCTCAGGTGAAGCTTTGGCATCCTGAATCAGGTCCCAGAGAAACTTCTCAAACAACGAAGGAACAGTACATCTGCACTCCACTAGAAGATTTAAAATATCTCTTCCACAAAGAAAATGGTGATATGTAAACTCTTCTTCACTTCTTTATTATTTTAGAGGAGTCCATTGGAAAATCACTCTTTCCTGGACGGAGCTCAATAATAGGCCACTAGATTACAAAAGAACAGTTGCTGGATATGTGGATTACTGCCCCTTTCCAGCACTTCTGGGCTACCCTGGAGAGAGATGCACTCTTCACAAACCATTGCTTGTGCAGAAGTCAAGTCATGGATGTTTGGATACTGCAACATCTATTGCCATATCGATTCTACTCCAGTACTTGTAGCTTTTTTTTCTTTTCCATAGAGTACCTGCCTCACAGATGGCTCTGCAGTGTTTCTGCCAGATCAGACATGTACCATGGCCCCTTGGATGTGGGTCGACAAGAGTGAATTAGACGATGGTCATTTTTTCTGAGAGGGCAAAGGGCATCCACTGGCCTAAGAGGTGCATATCAGCTCCACATCCTCCCTTTGCTAACAAGGAAGGTCCAGACAGTGACTTCCCCTCTGCTGATAAAGTTGCTCATGGGCCCAGGTCAAAGGACTGGATCAGACCAGAATTTCACACTCATGCTTCTATGTATGGTGGAGGGAAGGCAATGATTGATCAAGGGAAGAGAATCTTAAAAAGGCAAGCCACATCCCCTCATCCGAGTTCTCAGCTTTGAGCCTCTCGTCTCCTAGAGAAGCTTTTTCTTTCTGTCCTTTCTTAAGGAAACTCTGTTTGCTCTGTTTGCCTCAGTTTCATTCATTGACTCCAAGAGGACATGAACCTGACATCCGCAAAAACCGGCATCAAAGCCTGGAAGATTGGATTTTATTTAAAATTCTTTTAAATGTAAACATGATATAAGGAATAGCTGGCACTTCTGCTTGGGTGGTGTAGAAATCAGAGCATTCCTTTCATCAGGGTTCTGTAGGCGATCAAAGTAAGTGGGTCCTAAATTTGCTGCTGCCCTAGTGTTGTTGTAAAACAACAGACTTGGGGGAACATACCCCAGATTTATGAATTTGGAATATCTTTTGGAAAAGATTGGATTTAATGGGCTGCCTGGTGGTTTAAAACTACCTGTCTACCAGCAGCCAGAAGTGGGGTATGTGTAGGAATCATAGATACGGCTCAGGCCTTCCCAAACATATGATCATTGAAAGGTCTTACTATAAGCAAGTTCTGATTCTGTAGGCCCTGGGTGGAGTGTGAGATTCCGTCCTTTTGACAAATTCCCAGTTTCCATGGACTCAGCTTTTGAGTAGCAAAGATCTTGGTGACACAGAAAGGAAGGTATGGATAGAAACCTCCTTTGACTGACAGTTTGTAAGGATTTGTGCCACTGTGACCAAAATACCTTATAATAACAACTTATCAGAGAAAAAGTTTATCTGGAGCTCACAGAATCAGATCTCAGTCCATAGATGGATGACTCCATTGCTCTGGGCCCAAGATGAGGCAGAGCATCATGGCAGAAGGGCGTGGCAGAGGAAAGCTGCTCAGTCACATAGCAGGGTCAGGAAGGAGAGAGGGAGAGGGGAGATGCACCATTCCAGGCCAGCCTCCCAGCTATCCACCTCCTCCAGCCATGCCCCACCTGCATGTAGTTACCGTCCACCAAGGCCATTCAAACTACAATGGTCTGAGCAGGTTATAATTCTCAGAACCTGATCATTTCACCTCAATATTCCTGCAGATACTTTCAGGAGACAACTTACTTCAAAACCACAATACCCATGATATTTACAGGTTGTCCCAGAGATTCTAAAACTGCCTGACCACCACTGTGTAGGAGCCACAGACATAGTTTGGGGCTTCTCAACATGTGATTTTTGGGAGATCTTATTATAAGCAAACTTTGATTCTGTAGGCCCTGGGTGGAGTGTGAGATTCTCTTTTTAACAAATCCATGGTAAGATTGATTCCCAACTTTTGAATAGCCTGGATTTTGGTGACATATAAAAGGAAGGCATGAATTAAAACCTTCATCTGATAGGTAGTTTGTAAGAATTTCACTGATGAAAATTCTGTCACTTTAAATACATTTGAAGAAAGACTCGTAGTATTTCAATTCTATTCCTATTTAACAAGATCTTTACTAAAGGTTGTGAATTCCTAGTGCTAAGTGACCCTGGAATCTGCAGAAAGAAAACTGAATATTCTGGAACTCAATAATCTCTATTTCTAATATGAAGGATCACCAAAGACAGCCATGGTAATTTCCATTTTTTTGCACGTGTGTCTGCATCAAGATTTATTGGTAAAAATACGTGCAATGACATCATATCTGAATTCATATATATGAATCAAGAGCAGACAGAGATGCTACACCCAGTGTCTGCTGGAGTATTGGAAATACCTGCCTTTCAAAAAAGATTAAGGGCTGTTCATTTCCATGTTACCCTAAGATGGTCTGACATTGCACAGTTTTTGAAATAGGACATGCAACATCCCTTACTATGGATTTCATGCCATTACCAAGTGCCGCGCTGATAGAATAAAAGGCTGACTCATTTCCTTCCCTCTGCATGATCTGTTACAGTAGAAACTGGGATACCATATGCTGGGTCTAAAATGCACAGTATGGCCAAGTAACTCAGGTTGGCTCTGCCAGCTTTTAGGTAGTTCACGGCTTGGACAAGCAACAAAAGAATCACAGCAGTACAATTCACGTTGGAGGATTTTCGAATAATTGAGCGGGGGGTGGTGTATTTCATCAGATCATCCTTGAGCTTGCTTCCCCAAACTGATGGGTGCCAGAGATGCTCTCCTCCAAACTTGAAGGTCCTCTTTGTTTCTTTGCTGAAAATCTCCTGCTGCGCCTGCCTTGCTCTGAGAGCATGGTCTATAATGGCGCCTATAATGAGAATATTTATTTCCTTGTCTTTCACCATCAAGACAGTCAGGAATGTCAACACAGCTCAAGGAACTGGTTTTCAGAGCTGCTGACTGCTGCCAGCACTGACAAGCACATTTCAGTAGATGTCTATGGGAATTTTTAATAGATTTCTCCAAGGGAAGTGTAGTCAGGCAGCTCCCTGTACAACACTGCAACTCACCTTCCCTAAAGCTGTCATTACTGTGGAAAGGAGTGGTCCTTTTTAAATACACCTCTAAGATGTATTTTTAGATCCTGACACATTACAAGAGATGAACACTCATTTAGAACAGAAGAAATGAGCAAAATCCCCAATTTTCATGTTGATCAGATTTTATATTTAGAAAAGATGTGTTATCTAAGTAAATTTCTTTTGAATCAAAATATATGTCCTCAGCATGGTGGTACATGCCTCCAGCGGCTCAGGAGGCTGAGGTAAGAGGAGCTCCAGTTCAAAGCCAGCCTTAGCAACTTAGCAAGGCCCTAAGCAACTCAGCGAGACCCTGTCTCAAAACATAAAAAGGGCTGGGGATGTGGCTCAGTGGTTAAGTACCCCTGTGTTCAACTTCCAGTGCCAAATATATCTATATATCTATATATGTGTATCCATAGATATATCTATATCTGTCTCTATGGTTGAGTGTTTTCCTTATATGAAGGACTTGGATAAGGCAAACATACTTCATAAAGAAGAGTCTGAGTCTTTATTAAGTTATAATTATGTAACAATTAGGGATCTGAGGTTCCTTTTGGTCTTTTTACTCACTCAATAAGTACAACGAGGCATAGAGTATTGAAGATATTTGCCTCATTTCAAATCATTACCTGAAACAGAGCCAGGACTAGAAGATATATCAGCACTCATTAGTGCTACATTAAGAGAGAATGAAGTCCTACAGACAGCAACCAAAACCTTTTCCCAAGCACAAATATCATAAACCAGACTTGGATGTGGTGTAAGTCTTCAAAGCCAGAAAATCTAACAATTCCACGTTCTTGATGCAGACTTAGGGTGCCTGCCTCTTCCACCCTGCCTTTGTGAACGGGGCACTTGAAGTGCAAGTCTTGGAGTGATTTTCCTAATTGTTCTTTTCTCCCAGAAATGTTAGGTGGAGTGTTAGATGAAAAGGAAAAGTTAGAGCTTTTGAGTGTCAGACAAAAGAGTGTTTTTCAAATGCTAAGCTTATAACGGTTTGTTCTTTCAATCACAGGTAAAGCCAAATGGGAAATTAAGACAATAATAGGATGGCAGGTTCCAAACTGTCAGCCTGGATCACAGAGAGGAGCTGATCAATCGCGTCATCACAAGCCTTTGTGGGATCGTAGTCAATCTCACTCCCTGTCAAGCCCCCACTGCCGAACCCTTCCTATGCAGCTCCATATGACCTTCACTCATCAGCGATCCTACTGTGGACACTGCAAGCTGCCTAACAGCTCTCCAGATGAATCCTTATTACAGGATTTCTTAGGACAAGAAGTATCCACATAAAATATTTTAAGGAATGTGGGCAAGATTCTTGGGCAAAGCCAACTTTTCCTAATAAAGGTAAACTGAAGTGAAGAAAATCTTGCCTTTTGTCCATGCTTTCTTTCCGCTTCTCCCAGTTGGGAATACAGACCTCATGCCTTAGCCATCCACACACTGAGAGCATCGGAGGAAGATCGAAGGAGGAGCTCGAGCCTTACAAGACTTCCTCAGAATGCTGTGCCAGGGGCTGGGGATGCAGCTCAGTGGTACAGCATGTGCCTGGCATGTGCAAGGCCCTGGGTTCCACGCCCAGCACTGCATGTATGTGTACACACACACACACCTGGGCTAGCTTTCAGCACATGTAACTGACCATCATGCATGTGACGATGAAAAAGCCCAATGCATTTAAGCCAATGTTACTTGCGTTTTCGGTTATTTGCAGTCAAACACATCCCTATCTGTTCTAGTTGAGTCTCCACAAAGTGACCTTGGAGTCTGATGAAATGACTTTGGTTCTTGGTCTCACAATGTGTTATTGTGAAATATATATATATATATATATATAGTCTTTTTCATAGGTTCCTAGCACCAATCCACTAACACCCTTCTACTTTCCTGAGCAATATCCATGAGAACTGCATCTCCTGTTATTCATAATAGCCATGCCTGAAGCTTATGAGGTGACTGCTGGTGAATGCGGGCTACGGGCCAGAGGAACTAATCCTACAATGAGATTTGGAACTTTCAGCTCCACCTCTGGAAAAAGGCTGCAAATTAAGCTCAGTAATCAACAGCCAATGATTCAATCAGTTGTGCCTAAATAGGGGGTTGGGGGAACTTGTGAGCTGAGGAGCATATCCATGCAACAGGAGGAAATCCCACCTCAGCTCCAGACGGACAGAAGCTCCTGTGCCCACTACTTTTTTGGACCTTGTCCTCCAAACCTCTTGATCTGGTTGTTCTTATTTATCCATTATTGTGTTCCTTACATAAACGGGTAAAGAGACAGTTTTTCCTTAGCTCTGTGAGCCATTCTAATACATTACTGAACCCAAGGAAGGGGAAGCTTGTCAGAGTGTGGGAGGTTGGGGACTTGCCATTGGCACCTGACGGGGGCAGTGTTGAGGAATCACTGACTCCACTCTGCATAGTTCAGAATGGAACTGAATCACTGGGTACCCAGTTAGGGTCCTCATGCCCAGCGTGTTGCAGAGCTGGTCAATGGTATGGGAAATGCCAACCTTTGCTATCCGAACTACTCTGAGCAGAAACATTCACAGATCCCTTTAGCTCACCCCAGCAACAAGGAAAAGTGAAACAGGGATTTTTTTTTTTTTAACCAAATCAGGTTGTAAAAAGAACCGGTAGTTATACCTAGAATTCTGACCTTGACCGACTCAGGTGTCTCTCTCTCCCCTGGTGCCAGGCAGACAGCACATTTGCATGATCTGATATTTTCCTATCCTAGTTTGGGGAGGCATTCACAATGACTCTTCCTCCAAATGGAGGGGATCTGGGAATCTCTCTAAATGACACTGTCCTCTCAGTCGGTGCCAAGAGGGAGAACATTCAGCAAGAAAAACAGCAGCTGGTAAGGTGTGTATGGTTTGGCGCATTGATAGGTACCTCCTGCATGGGGTGGCGGGCCGCACAGCAGTACCATTCCCTGACCTCGGCGGACAGACACCGTGCTCCTGGTTCTTGTTTTGAAGTTTTCAAGATCTGTTTGGAGAAATAAAGGAAAAATTACTGAATCTTTAAAATGCTAAGATAACATGGGAGAGGACCGCTACTTCAAAAGAGAGTTAAGCTGAAACCCAGCCTCGACAGCAGCTGCACCAGGGCAAGTCAATTTAACCACCTCCTACGTCCCTTTCTCCTTGATTCCATAGCTACCTTGTTCTCTAAAGTGGCCACCATTTGCCACATGTGACTGTTTAGATTCAAAATAACTAATTTAAATAAAATCTGCATTTCAGTTTCTGAGATGTTTCATCATCAGAATTCAAATGCAAGCTTTCTGGTGGCTGTGTTCACATCACAAGCCTCTCCATTACATAGAGGTATATGATCTTTCCACATATCCATGCATTCTAGAATATGGCACACATACTGCCTTTATAATACACATGCACATACAAGTGTATACATAGTGTACAAATAAATAGATACACGTATAGATTTTTAAAAATTCTTGTGTATTGTTTGAACATTGAGAAGATATACTTGTGATTCTTTTTGGAATATAGTTTCATTTCCTCAATGAGATCAAGCTGATTAGAGAGATAAGACATTTCTTAACCCAGTGATCACAGTTGGAGGCAATGAATATGCACTTACGCATGAAAATGAAATATTATACAAAATACATCTAATAAAGTGGAAGACAAACTATTGCTCAAAAGATGTTCTTCCTGTCACCCTCCCAAATGTAAGTACTCCCGATGAGGAACAGCTTTAAGCTCCATTTTACTTTGCTGGAATCTAAACCTAAAACAATTTAACGTCCACATTTCAGATTTTCAGACTCTTTTGATTCGAGTATGCCATGTAGGGCTTCAAACCACATGGCTGTGCCCAACAGAGTTCAGTGACATTTACTCCTTCTCTCCTGCTGGCCACTCTGGTGAGCTTTTCACGATGATTGCCTCATGTGATTCTGATGACAATTAGCTTCCATTAATGTCCCTGTTTTACAGACCAGAAAAGAGAGTCAGTGAAATTGCTAAAGTGACATTAGTGAGGTGACAGCGTGTTATAGTTTGGATCTGGACTGGCCCCCAATGGCCCAAGTGTGGAAGGCTTGGCCCCACTTAGTGGCTGTGCTAGGAGGTGGTGGGAACTTTACAAGGAGGGATCCACTTGGAGGAACTGGATCTCATGACTTTGCTCTGCCATGGCCTCTCCACCATGTAGCTCTGCCTCTCCACAGGCCTAGAAATGGGAAACAAGTGACCATGGCCTGAAACTTCTGAAGTTGTTAGCCAAATAAACCTTTCCTACACTGAGTGTATTTTCTTAGGCAATTTGTCATAGCGACAAAAAACTGACTGACAGGCCACAGGAACCTAGCTAATCCCTGTGGTTATATCCAGCTTTGGTTTGAGGGAGGATTCAGCATACAAAAATTAATAAATAAATAATTAAACACACACAATTTAATTTATAGTAATAGAATTATTCTATAATATAATAAATAGCAATTATTATTCATAATAATTTCTTTATATTGCTTCTGCAGGAATTATGAAAATTTGAATTTCATACATTCTTGGTCTGTCACTCACAGGTTTACAAAAGTTCTATTAATTTCCATCTGATTTTCAGCTCAGGATGTAAACACTGGGAGGACACGGCCTCCATCCTGTACCAACTCGAGTTGAGTGGGCAGAACTGACATTTGCCACCTAAGTACAGTGATCCAAAGGCCACCGGAGTCAAGATGTATGAAGGATACACACACACGCAGCACAAAGCCAAACTGCACCATCACCTGAATTCCATTTCTGAGCCAATGCACTTGTTTCTATACAATGGGCACCACGTAAGGGTGGAAGATATTTTTGTTCTCATCAAGGAAATGGTCTTCAAAGAGACTTAAACCAGAGATCTTTAAGCTTTACTATGGGTTCCTGATTTTTAAACTATTTCTGTGATACAGATACCAAAACAATTTGAATCTTCACTTCTATATACAGATTCTTAGAGTTAGTCCTCTACTTTAAAAAAAATATCACATTCAATTTCAGAGTTGCATGAAAAATTAAGAATTGACAGGTAATAGAGATCCAGGCTCAAGATGATAAAACCAACCATGGATTATATCTAAAGCCATAAGGAGAGGAAAGAAAATAAAAACTACATGCAATGATTTAGTTAAATTTCAAGGAGATTAAGAAATCCACCCACATTCTACAAGTAAAAAGTGCTGGGCTTATCTCCCAGTCCTTCCACTCCAAAGCAGGGATGTTTAACGAGCAACCAATTCTTCCTCTTGCTGTAAACTCTCACAGGGAAATCCACTCAGTCATGCCAAACTCTCTAATGGTTTCTTCCTTTTTTTCTGAAGCAGAAAGAATGCCAAAAGTGTGGCTTTGCAAAACGAGGTTTTGGTCTTATTTTGAACATGAGCCTCTACCATTCATAAAACCATACATGTGTGGGTCCACACTTATAAACACTCAGTTAAGTCCTCCCTGGGATTAAAGAGCTGGATCCTGCTTCTTCTTTTTGAGTTTATAAATTTCAATCAGCTCTATAAGATTTGGGCATTTGGAGTATATTACAGTCATGTAAGATTTGAGAAAATATTTAGAAATATCTCTTAGAGGTTAACAGGGTCCACATGGTAAACCCAACCTACAGAGTGAACAGAGATGTAGGTGGATCTGCACTTGAAAACCATCTCTGCCACTTACCAGTTATGCTGACCTTGGGCAAGTCTTAGTTTTATCACAAATGAATTGAGACTAAATTTGTGCTTTCTTTTAAATTAAGAACCATTGTGGAAATATTAAATGAGATAACGTTTGAAAAGTTCACAGCCAAGCACAAGGACTTTCTTAGTGAAAGATGGGTGCTCAATGTATATATATATATATTGTCCATGAAGGAATGCTATGACTCAGTGATAAATTATACCCCAAACCACCCCATTTTAAAAAGGGCCCCAAGTAGCCAGGGTAGGATGAGCTGTGGACACTAATTAAAATGTGACACAGGGGCTGGGGCAGTGGCTCCACGGTTACGGCGCTTACCCAGCATGAGCAAGTACATGTGTTCAAACCCCAACAACCACATACGCAACTAAATGCTGGAGCAACGAAAGCCATGTGAAAAACTCAATAGAGGTTGATTCTCTCTGTCTAAAAAATTGTGACATAATTATGCATGGATTTAGGGAAATATGGCATGTCCAAAATTGCTGTTTTCATATATAATTCTCTCAGATATTGCTAGAAACATGACAATTTTCCAAGTTGAAGAACTGTGTGAGTGAATGAATATTTTTAATGCTTGTAGCAAAGCTTTTACTAGCAACATTTATAATTTGTAATTTATCTCACACATAAAATAATAGGTTAAAGTCATTTTTTCTCCAGAGCTTTGGAACCAGGTTATGATGAGAAGCAGCAGCTTTATGAGGTACATGGAAGGCCTAACAGATAATGTTCTATCCCTACGACCGCTGCACAAACACCACCAACAGCACCCACTTGCAAAATGTACCAAGGGCACACCACATGCCAAGTACATCTCTTATACACCTTGATTTAATCCCATTGTCAGCTTAAATTCCCAGTTTACCGTAACTGAAGCCCAGAGAGTTTTCTGCATGTGCTTCACACACAGAAAGTGGTTGGAAAGATACAGTCATGTCTGTGTCCATGCTAAACCACAGGTCTGAAGCAACAGAATCCAAGAATTCCTCACTGATTTGTAAGATCAATGACAAAAAGTCTTCAAACCAGTTACTCTGAGATTGTAGGGATAAAAGTTAAGTTCATGTGAATGGATTTCATACTCTACTAGTAAGTAAGAAAATCTACATTTCAATGGGAAATTGATGGGTGGGTACAGTGGTTCCTAATCTTCTCTTCCATTGCTTTTCCCCATAGAGGAGCATTCTACACGGGGGATTTAAACACTAGGTACAAAAGATTAAGTTCCACAGGAAGAAAATAACAAGAAAGAACTGCTGCCTTACCAGGAAGGCAGGTGAACTCTTCTTGGATCTTATTCTCTTTGGCTCATGCAGTCAGTTACCAAAGACCAGGCTGAATGCATGACACCAAATAGTGACAAAGGATACCCAGGTTTTTCTAAAGCAAATTTGTCTCCAGCTTTACAGATAGCCATTGATATATAATACACAGACTTTAAAAAAAATAAATGTATCTGCTGAGTAAAATCAGCTTAACCCAGAGAACTAATGGTCGATTGTCTCCACTCATCTGTGGAGGTTGGGACTAGACCCTGGCCAGTGAGAAAGTTGGTCTATTATCATATGTTAAACCCAGATAAGATATAATGCTATACAACATAATCCTTTTTTAGAGATATGGGGGGAAGGGGAAGGGAGGGATAAGGATGGGTAATTGGGGGGGGGGGCTCTCCTCGGGGTAATTGTAATATCCAGAATCTATACACATTTGATATTATTTTGTTAAAAACTTGTATGATTGTTCAAAAAATAAATAAATAAATGTATCTGCTTTTTGGTGTTGATTTCATTCATGAGTCTAAAACATAACTTTTTTGACTAACACACACGTGAGGAATGGGAAATTTTGCATTCCTATCTCATTTTTCTGCAAAACAACTGTCTTGTATTCTCCTATGGAATATAACACCCACTTTCTAGTTTTTAAAAAGATTAGACAATATGCTACCATATTTGGAGCTGGGTTGGCTCACTATTAAAGCAAATTAGCAGTTAGATTCCTGATGGAGTCAGGTGTACGAAGACCTGAAGGTCACAATACACAATCAATAATAGAAAGGCTAATGTAAGCACACATGTGGGATTCAGGCTGTTAACGAAAGCCAGGTCCTTATCCCCAAGGCCAATCCAATTAAAGGACACAGTTTTGAGAGAAAGGAAAAAGTTTTATTGCTTTGCTAGCAAAGGAGCACAAGGGACTCCTGACCCAGAGGCTGTGGTTCCGCCCATCAGGGGAACAAGGGGTCTTTAAAGAGGTGATCCAAAGTTTACATTCCTCCTCCTGTTTTCTATCCAGAGTTGTGAATCACTTGTTAATTTGGGAGACAGTCATTTTTTAGATCTTCCGATGACATCCCCAAATCAGAATTCACTTTCTGCCTGTGTTAGGTGTGTGCTGAGACAGAGAGCTCTGCCTAGGATGGGGAAGAAAGGGGATCCTGTTTCCTCAAAGGTTAAGGAGGAGGAGGTAGAAAAGAAGAGAAAGAAACATGAGTGTTTTAAAAATATGTTGTAGTGGCAGGGTGGCAAGGGCTATATCTAAAATATAAAGTGGACCACTGTCACAAGACCACGGAGTAAATGAGAGCATGACAGGAAGAATAAATGTTCACATATTTAAATGCTTACAGCCAGTAAACAAGTGACTTACAAAAAAATACATGGATATACTCAAAAGAATGAAATCAAGAGGGTCCAAGATACTTTTTTGAGAAGTAATAACAGTGAAGAAGAAAAATTGATTTTTTAAGGCCACCATTAAGGGACTTGCCACAACACAAAGGAGGGGGAAGAGGTGAAGCTGTTCTCAGGCTGGGACCTCCCAGAGGAGGGCAATAAAATCTTTAAAAATGACCAGAAAACGTTGATGAGATTAAAAACACACATCATGGTTTGAAATAAATCCACAGAGAGAAAGGAGAAAGGCAAAAGAAAAAAAAAATAATACAGTACTGCATGCACGCCATACAACTATTTTTTTAAATGCATGTGATTATTTAATGCATGTTAAAAATACAAATTCACCTGTTTCCTAACTTGGAGAGAGCGAGATTCTGTGAATTCTCACAGGGTGGCCTCAGAATAGGAAATTGTCAGCACCAGTTCCCTGTGTGATTGCTTCCTTCAATTTTGAAAGAAGCAATCAATAAGGAAATCAATATCACTTGGGAAAATGGTCAAGCCATACATTTGTTATGAGTATGATCTCCATAATAGCGATTGCACCACTTATAAAAAGAAATAGACAGTTTGGGGGACAGCTCCAAAAACGCATTATTGTGCAGCATATTTAAATAAGGCTGTGACTTTCTGCCATCTCTCCCCTGAGTGTGTACATGTGGATGCACACTTGTATGGTTCTGTGGATGGTAGAGTCTCATGCTCAAAAGGAGTCCAAGTTCACAAAACCTTGTTTTGCAAAGCCACACTTTTGACATTCTTTCAGCTTGGGAGGAAGGAAGAAACCATTAGAGAGATTGGCATGGCTGAGTGGATTTCCCTGTGAGTTTACAGCAAGAGGAAGAATTGGTTGCTTATTGGTTAAACATTCCTGCTTTGGAGTGGAAGGACTGGAATATAAGTCCAGCACTTTTCCTCTTCAGCTGTATAATGTGGGTGGATTTCGTGATCTCCTTGAACTTTAATTTCTTCATCACTAATGTCAGGACAATAATTCCTAATTCACAGGGCTTTCTGAAGATTAAGATGATGCATTTAATCCCTTACTGTATCACATGACCCAAAGTGGGCAGCTCATAAATTTTAACCTATCATTATCATTTTGGAGCATTGAAAGAAAGTCTATAGAAAGTGTCTCACTGGGGGAAAGCTAGTGAGACTGAATTTCCACCAGATAAAGTAGTATTAGAGGGTCCAAGTCAAGGCTACTATGTTATGTCAAAAAAGTGCTAACAAGACTTAAAAAACACATGTTTGCAAGCCTTAATTATGTTTTAAAGTCAAGACAGGTGCTGAACCCAAGTGCCTTCTTCTTTGTAGTGTACGGACCATATTCTTTATATGACTTACAATTGAGATACACACTTATGTCCTGGCTTCAGAATTTTCCATATGAATTTCTTCCTATGATGTTATGGCATGAGAAAGCCTGGATCACTTTTATTCTATTTATTTTATTATTTCTTGGTGATGCTGGGGAGTGAACCCAGGGGCATTCTATCACTGAGCTACATCCCTAACCCTTGTTTTTATTTTTAATTTTGAGCAAGGGTCTTGCTAATTTGCCCAGGTTTGGTCTCAAATTGCAGTCCTCCTGCCTCAGCCTCCCAAATCACTGTAATTACAGATGTAGCCAACATGGCAGGCTTGTGTTACTTTTTCATGTAAGAGTGAAAAATATGTTCATAAAATGGTAAAATTGATATTTATTTACCTTTTAAAGGGAGATAAAATATGAAACTTTGAAAAATAAGTAAAAATGAAAGATATTTGTATTATTTACTAATTACATAAAATTCACTCAGTTTTTTTTAAGAGAGAATCAATTTTATTTAGTTTTTCATGTGCCTTTCATTGCTCTGACACTTTGTTGTGTTTGTGGTGCTGAGAGTTGAACCCACATCTCATGCATGTCAGGCTCTGTAACCTCTGAACCACTGCTCCAGCCCACTAAATATAGTTTTAAAAGTTTATTCTTCATACTAAATGAAAATATGATGAATGTAAATGGAGATTAGGAGACATCCATAGATACCAAAGATTATAAGATAATCACAGATGTGTATGTTAGTATCTGGAGGTTCCTTCTGTTACACATTTCTGCCGTTTACTTACCAAATATTCAGCAAATATTTCTTTTAGTTCTTTATTGCGCCATGTATTGGTGTTAACCATTTTATCCCTGCAATGACTAAATAAACCAAAACAAAAACCTATGGCTGTTCTGAAGATCTGACAACATTATCCCACATAATTGGCTGTTTAAAGGGGCCAAAATCTTCAGCTCCATTTTGGTTTGACATTGAAAATTTAACCTCTTTCCTGGGGGGTCTTATATATAGATAACAAAGGGCCTTATTCACTCCTTTTACCAAGGTGTCATTCAAGGAAATGGCTTCTGACCTTGTTCCTTCCTGGGTCCTAATGCTCTGCCCTGAACTTCATTATGGAAATTCCAGAGCTCTTCCAGGCTAAAAGGACCCCAGCCTTCGGAGCTCTCCTAGGTGCTGATTTAAGCCCCCCCACGCTCTCTCTCAGTTGACTGAGTTTTTTCCTCACCCTGTTTGGTCATACCAGATGAAACTCAATAATTTGATATTACTTTGGAATTATAGAAATACTATTTAAAACCAAATATCTTCTAAGGCCTAGCTTGCTATCAGTCATTTCCAGTGAAGAGTGACTTAATTTGATCAGATTAACCAGTAAATAAGAGCAGCACAAACCTGTGGAATATGAGTTTGGAATCACCAGCAAAGAAATGAAGGAAAACTTAATCTAGGAAGTACAGGGGAAGGCAAGAGTATTCTGAGAAAGTTCAAGATGGAATAATGACTGAAAAACTCGGATGAAATAAAGCAGTCAAACCGCCAAAGACAAATTTGCCTGGAGTCAGCAAATCCTGTACTTAGCAAAAGAGGTTAATCTACTCTTGCTTTTTGCAACAATTACTACATTGCTCTTTGTTTCTGGGAACAAAACCTAGGCAAGAAGTAAAAATAGCATAATCAATATCACATCTTAAGGAGGCTTGAGTGGGCCAGGTGGGCAATTTAACCACTTTTATAAATATTGTCTCTTTGGAAGAGCGTGAGGCCAGCTCCTGATAGCTAGAACGCAGAACACAGTCTCTCCCTCTGCACGTGTTTGTTAATTCAATTGTTAGGGGACAGACAGATGTGAATGGTGGGAACACGAGGTTAAGAGAATAATTCTATCAAATGGGGCTACTGTGCTGACCCCACATGCTTTCTTTTCCAAAGAGCAATTTACCTGCAGCCCTGCCTGGACTAAGTGAATAGACTATGTCACACTCCTTGGCAAACTATCCGTTAACTTCAGGAGAAATGAAAGCCTAGAACAATGTCCACAGAGAAAACCAAGTTACCCTGAAGGGGAAGACTTTGGAGACCAGACCCTGAGTCTCAGGAAGGTAAGGATAATTCCTCCTAATCAGAAAATCTGTAAGAATGCATGGTGAGGGGCTGGAGCGGTGTCTCAGAGGTTATGGTGCTTGACCAGTATGCACAAGTATACAAGTTCAAACCCCAGCACCACATTCACAGCAAAGTCTCAGAGCAACAAAAGCACATGAAAAGCTAAATAAAAATTGTTTCTCTCTTTCTCTCTCTCTCACTGTCCCTCTGTCTTTAAAAAAAAAATTAAAAATGCATGGTGAAAAATACAATTAGAACGGGTCAGCATGGACCAAGGTGATCTAGAGTTGTCATGGCAGTGAGGACTTAAGTCTGATATATCTTGCTCTCAGTCAAAATTCAAGAGGTGGAGCTGGACAGGACTCTGGAAACTTCTAGGGGATCCCCAATAAAACTGGAACATAGGAGAGGCACACTGCCCCTCTCATCTCTGAGAGTGTCCCGTTCCCTTTTCCCTTCCCTTCAGTAAACTCACTCCTGTTACTCTGAGTGACATGTCTGAAGTCTTTCTGACTTGATTGCAAGAATTGGGGTTTGGAGGGGTCTTGGTGCTGCCTCCCTAGAAGTCACTAGCTCTTTAACAATACTCTAACTGTGATGTAGGTTCCCTTACTCATCCCACTTAAGAAAAAGAAAAAAAATTAACATCCAAGGTCACAGATAGAGGATATGGAAGAATTTAGTTTAGAATCTAGGCTTTCCTAACCCCAAAGTCCAAATATTTAGCTTCTTGTTCTGCACTGAATTAAACAACAGGAATAGAACCATACTTGCTGACTGGCTGATTCCTTGAGACCGCTGCATGTTTATTCCCCTCAGCTGTATATTTGATTTCATAAAAGAATAAAATTTACTTGGGTGCCCCTTTACCCTGTCCGTGTATGACTTTCCAGCCAACTATTTTATTTCCCATTTATTTCTTCTCTTTTTCTCATTTCTTTGACACACTCTATTTTATCTAGACCTTTGTCCTATTTAAGAAGCCAAAGAACAACTCAATTTAAAATGTCTGAGTTTCCCTGCGTGCTCCCTAAAATTGTGGCACCTACTAACAGTGTGATCACACGGTTACTGTGATCAGTGAGATATTGCATCATAAATAATGAGGTTCTCCTTTGGAGATGGGCCCTAAAATACAAGCTACTATTATTATTACCAGCATATGTTCTCTATGTGAGCTCATCTCTGACTTAGGAGAGTTAAAGTTTGGCCAGTTACATTCTCTACCTTTGGTTTCATACTTAAACAACACAAAGAGAAATAAAGGCCTCAGAACACCTTGTGGTTTAGTAAATTTTAGAATAAAATGTGGACTCTTCCCTGCACTCAAACCTTCGAAGATCCTTTGGGATTCCATCCCTACCGCCAACTTTATTCTTTGCCATTTCCCTTTGACTTATCAATACTATAATCACGATGGATGTTTATGGATGTTTTGCTTTCTGTTCTTCAAACTCCTGAAGTTTAACCCTGTCTCAGGACCTTGGTACTGGCTATGTCCTTTGTTTGGGATCCTCTTGCCTCATTTTGGGGGTTTAATGTGCTCATTCTAAGAGCCAACTCCAATGTGCACTCATCAGAGTGTCCATCTAAAGGGGAGCACTGCTTTGGCTCCAGGTACTCCACATCTTCACTCTGTTACGTCCTTCATAGCAATCACCAGCGTTTTCATCTGCAATTACATCACTTTCTGCTTTATGATTTCCCTTTTCTACCCAAATGAAAGTTTGATAGGGGAAGGAAACTTGCCAATGTTTATGAGGCTGTAAGCCATGCTCAGAACAGCATCTGATACCCTGCAGATATTTGATGAGTATCTTATGAGCAAAGCTTTCGCCCCTGTTTTGCATAGGAGCAGGTGAGCAGGGAGGCTTGTTGGATGAGGATGAACCTTCATGTACTGGTCCACCTGGCACACAATTTTCCAGCACTAGGTCCAAAGGAACTTTCATGAACTCAATGGCCAGAGATGTTCTAAAAGATAACATTAAATAAAGGTCTTTCTAATTAAGGGCACTGAGCCACCTAAACTACCCCTCTTGTTTCCATGTTTTTCATTGGTGCATTATAGTTACACACAATGATGGGGTTTGTTCCTACACAGTCACACATGCACACAATGCAATGACAGAATTTGGTCAACATCCCTCCTCACACTTCCTCTGCCTCACATCTTCTCAACCTTAGTCCCTTTCTACCAGTCTCTCTTTAATTTTTTTATTTTTCCAATTTTTATTGATTGTGTAGGGACTATTTAGTGCCTTAGAGGTACAAAATATACTTTTGTTACTCCCCTCCTTATTTCTCCCCTTTTACCTCCCTTGCTTCCTCCCCTGTTGCCTTCTCTTTCCTCTGCTCTACTAAACTTTCCTTAGCTAGTCTATTAATTTGTAATTGATGGTTCTTTATGCAATCTTATTCTTCCCTCTCTTATTTTAGTCTGGCTTTTACATATGAGAGAAACTTTCAACCTTTGAGTTCCTGGGTTTAGGTAATTTCACTTACAATGGTATTCTCCATTTCCACATCCATTTACCACCAAAGGCCATAATTTCATTCTTCTTAATAGCTCAGTAAAACTCTATTGTGTGTGTGTGTGTGTATGTGTGTGTGTGTGTGCACACGTACACACACAATTTCTCAATCCATTCATCTAATTATGGGCATGTGGGTTGATTCCCTAATTAGCTATTGTGAATTATGCTGGTATAAACATTGATGTGTCTATGTCACTGTAGTATGTCAACTTTAGATCTTTAGATCTTTTGCTCAGGAGTGGATAGTGGGTCATGTGGTGCTAACCTACCCATTTTAAAACAAAAGTTCGGGGGTACAGTAAGATTGAGTATAGTCAGCCTATGAAACAATATCATTGCTTGGAGAACATGCCCACCTACCTCTTCTTTGGGGAACACCTGAGATGATGAAAACATGGAATAGCACTGTGCCAATTATATGAGTCTACTCTTTGTCATCAGGGCTACCATCTGCTAGTCAATCACATATTATACAATTACCTACTTTTCATCCAATATGAGAAATCTGTAGCTATACACTTAGGACCATTATAGCTTTCTCAGAAAGAAACATGATTCTTCATTCTGAAATTTTACTTCCTAACCTCTTTTTCTCATCACTGAAAATTAACATCAGCAAGATGTGATTCTTTTGATCAGTCTTCTTAATAAGTAGGCAACCTTAGAGGCCAATCAGACATGTTAAAGTAACACTGGAATGATGTTCTCTGGAGAAAATGCTGAGAAGTCATGTATGGAGATGAAGCTAGAGGAGGCAACCTCAGGCACGCACGCCCGAATGGGCTTCTAAGTGGACCATCCACAATGAAACCCAAGACACTAAACCTATTGGCCGCATGATCAGTCAGGAAAAACCCTGTTTCAATCTTAAAGGAATCCCTTCATCTCCAACTTCTTCATACCATTGCTTTTCTTCTCTTAACCTTTCAGGAACACAAACCTGGACAATAAACTCACTGTCACATTTGCCTAGCACCTAATGGCGGTGCACACGATGACCCAGCAAAGAGCAGCAGCCTCCAGCTTTCCTTTGTAAATGAGTTACATGATCATAGGATGGTTCTCTAAACTCTATCTTTAAAAGCTGTCATCTCTTCCACAAGAAGCTTGGGGAGATTGCACCCAACACTGCTCGAAAGGAGAGGCAGACGTTATCAGTACTTCTTGTTGTCCCAGCTCTGCAGAAAAAAAAATGCTTTCAAGTCAAATAGAAGACTTTTCACGTGTACTCAGTTTGGGGGTTTGGAACAAATAAAACAGAGATTGGTCACTCATGAAGAAGAAGCCCAGTCATGTTAGATTCACTGCTCCTGAGAAGCTGGAAATGCTTTGCTATAAAGCTATTTTGGGGAAATAAAATCTATAGGAAGTACTGGGATTATTTAATCACTGGTTCTACGAAAGCCATCTTACTTCCCCTTTCCTTCTCGTTGCCTGAGTATACAACACTTCTTAGGATACTAGGTGCTGAATGGCTGTACACTTGTTTAAAATTTTTAAGGGCATGAAAAATCAGGTTCTGTATATAAATGAAATTCCCAGATGAGGAGCAGCTGTTATTTATATTGAATGTAAGTTGCTTCGGCAACTTCAACCATATATTTTTATCTCATTTAATTACAGTTTTGAAAATAAAACTATCATCCAGTATATATGCAAGCTATGTGTTTATTCATCATCTGTTTAGATTTTGCAATGGAAGCTATTTCACCACCCTGGTTTTCACAAAGAGAAATCAGAGTTAACACTGCAGGGTGGCAGACCTGCTGAGCCTTAGAAATGACATTGCTGTGCCTCTTGTCCTCCAATGCACCTTTCAGTAAATGAATTAGGGGAAAGAAAGCACCTCTCTACCTCCCCTGCAGTTCGTATGAGGGCTCTATGGCTTTCTAGGAACCCAATTAATATAAAAAGCAATTAACAAGAGAAAACCATTTTCTCTTAATTTTACCTGTTTATGGGGTTCTTTATAAGAGAACAAAGTTGGAAGAAATGACCAAAGCATGATGCTTTCATTCTTTTTAGACAAAACCAAGACATTTATAAAGAAATGATATGATAAATGGATATCTGAACCGAGCTAGTCAATTTGAGGGATGTCATTATATGGGGAGAGGTAGAAGTTAGTGGAAGAGGAGGGCTACTTCTGGAGCTCCAATTACCAGTTTCTGGTCATCCAGGCTATTTTTCAGCCTTGGTGTGGACTCAAAAGAATCTCCAAGGCTTGCTTCATAGAGGGAACATCAGGCCAAATGTCCCTTCCAAAGTTACAGCTCCTCAAGTAACATCAGCTTGAAAGAATCAATACACAATTGGGAATATTTCAAGAGCATCCATCTTGCACTCCTATGAAGACCAATGAAGAGACAGTTGCTATCTACAATATGCCCCACAGAAGCAGCTACTGCAATGCCAGCCACTATTCCAGTCACTGGGGACATATCAGTGACAAATAAAAATCTCTCTTCTCCAAGAGTTTAATGTGAATGAAAATAACTCAGATATAACATCTGAGCTGGTAATGAGGCTATTGAAAAATAATTTAAGGAAAAACAGGATAGGGAATGCTGGCATGAAAACTTTAAGAAAAAATAACATAAAAGTAGGACCTTTTTAAACTTCCCATCCTACTTGCACAGGTGGGAGGAAAAATCACTCTCCCTCTGCCAACTCAGCTCCCGTCCCCCACTGAGCCTGCCAAGAAGGTCGTAAAGTAGTGCCGAGGGACACAGCGGTCTTGGTTTAGTTTTCTGCTTCCTTATTTATAAATGATGTTGAAATCACCCCAGTTCATGTAACACCTGAGGAAACTAATAAATAAGCATTTTCTCCTTGCATTTAAAAGTTGAAAATGTCTCCCTGGCAAACAAAAACAAACTTCTAGAAGCAAGAGAAGGAAACAAGGGGACACACAAAAGCCACCCATTTCCTAAAGGCAGACAGCAACCAGACTGGCACTGGGATAACGCGTGCCCACGTTGGACGGAGATCATATTTTCTACCTTTGAAATCCCACGAAGCCAAAGAAATGCAGAGTTAGGAAGATTTTGCCGTCATTTCTCTGTCTGACCTCCTTTCCTTATTTTCCCTTCTTTCCTTCCCTCCTTCAATATTATTTATGGATGGGGCTGGAGCAGTGGCTCAGTGGTTACGGCGCTTGCCTGGCATGTGTGAATACGCAGGTTCGAACCCCAGCACTATATACACATAATGAAGTGTCGGGGTAATGAAGGCCACATGAAAAACTAAATAAAAATTGATTCTTTCTGACTCCCCCCTCTCTTTTTCACTGTCCCTCTCTCTTTAAAAAAATGTTATTTATGATGTCATATGTGGTAGATGCTGTAGAGAAAATGAAGATTAATTAAATGTGGTTTATTGTCCCCCCAAAATGTAAATCTACAGTAGAGAGGTGCATTATAAAGCAACAAAGAAACACACAAACAATTCTCTACTGCAAGGTACAAAGAAAACACAGTCAGGCCCGCACTGTTCATAGGCTCCATGTGCATGGGTTGAACCTACTACAGGATGGTAACATCAGGGAAAAAATCTCCCCCCGCACTGAACATGCACCTTACTTTTACTTCCAGTTATACTTCCCTCAACAATACAGAAAAAAGAGGGATTTAGAGAGCTTTTACATGTGTTGGGTATTATAACTGAAACAGACATGATTAAAGGATATGGGAGGAGGTGTGTTGGTATGTGCACATCCCACACTAGTTATATAAGGAACTGGGCATCCATGGATTTTGTTACCTGTGGGGAGTCCTGGAATTAACCCCCTGAAGATACTGAAAGGGAACCGCATCCCTGCTGCAGAGTATTGGAAAGTCCTGTGGGAGCTGAAAGCTGGTACTTGCATGCGAAGTGGACCATCAATCAAAATTCATTTTGCACAGATGATGGGCCCAGAACTATGACACTCAAGATACTTGAAACTTGGACTTAACTTGTGGGGTGAAAAACCAACCTATGTTGTCTACTGTCCTTGTTCTTTCCTGCTTTAGTCAGCTTCTGTGCCACTATGACGAAAGATCAGACAAGAGCAATTTTAAGAGGAAAAGTTTAATTGGGTCTCCTAGTTTCAGAGGGCTTAGTTCATAGAAGGCAGGCTCTATTCCTTGGGGGTAAAGGTGAGGCAGAACATGATGGCAGGAGGGTGTGGCAGAGGGAAGTGGCCCAAGGTATCACACCAGACACAGAGATGCTAAGCTCAGCTCACTAAATAAATATCCCCAAAACATACCCCCAATGACCCACTCCTCTACCTACGCTCTACCTGTCTTTAGTTAATCCACATCAGTAGATTATTTCACTAATTGGGTTAACGTTCTCATATCCCAATCATTTCACCTCTAAACCTTCTTGCATTTCTCACACATAAGCTTTCGGGGGACACCTCACATTTAAACTGTGACATTCCCATGTCCACGTTGGCCCTAGTCATTGGTCCTATGTCTCTACAGCAGGTCAGCATGAACTTTTCCTGAGTCTGCTCAGGATGGTGACAACTTAGACTACCAATGCCAGGATTACTGCTGCCCTGGTTTTCAAACACAGGACACAACTCATGCACCAGTACAGCCTTGTCTTCCACCTGCCAGTACTGACCTGTTGTCTTTCCACCTTCCAGATTCCTCCTCCGCCCATTGGCCATTCTGATCCTTTGGGTTTGCCTCTGCCTTGCAACTTCCCTCCTGGAGGCCAACAAGCAAGCTCCAACATGACGCCTGTGTTTCTTCTACCACAGCAGGGAATAACTGTGTCAACAGCCTTGCTGTGGAATTGAATTTCCACAGATTTCTCTAAAGACTGTAGATGAGGCCACAGTTGGCAAATGATGGAGATCTTTCCAAATGTCCCTAAAATTTGTCTGTGTAGTTGAGAGAGCAAGCAAAACTATTAAGGATTTCTGACAAGGCCTCCTATTACCCAAGTGACAAGAGCAATGCTCATGTCCTTTTTTGCTTAGTTAGAAGTTTGATGGCTAATTCAGCCACCTGCAGCTTTCAGTAATGATAAGTATGTATGTATGTATTTTGGTAGTAGGGATTGAACTCAGGGGCACTTACCTACTGAGCTACATCCCCAGCATGTTTCATTTCTTATTTTGAGACAAGGTCTCGTTAAGTTCCTCAGGGCATTACTAATCTGACTTTGAATTTACAATCCTCCTGCCTCAGCCTCCCGAGCTGCTGGGATTATAGGTGTGTGACACTATGCCCAGCAACAATAAGTCCTTAAATCAAGATTTATTAAGCTCTTACCATGTGCCAGACACTATTCTAAATGCTTTTCATGTATTAACTCATTTAATCCTCTCAGTAACACCACACAGTAGGTTCCTTAGATGACCCTTTATGTAGGAGGAAACTAAGGCTGAAAATGAAATAATTTGCTCACAGTTGTAATAAATGGTAACACTGGAGTTCTAACCCCAGCTATGCAGCAGATAACCTGATGTTTTCCCTTTATTTTTACAAAAATATTGTGTGCTATTAAGTACACAATTAAAAATGTAACAGGATTCTGTAGAATTTAAAGTATAATAAAATGCACATTTGTGGTTCTAACATTTTAGCCTAATAGATGGAATGCTGCCAAACAGCTCTTAAATCCCAGTCTGTTCCTCCAACTTCACTCCCCACTTTATTATTTAATCAACCTGTGTTTTTGCCTTATGTTTAATAAAACAAACTAAACAATGTATTTAGTCTTGAAAGTCATTCATACTTCATAAAAATAGAGTCACACTAGGTATTCCTCTGAGACTTGCTATTTCTGTTTAACATTATTTCTTGGAGATTCAGCCTGATGGGGGTTGCTGTTTCATTCATTTTCGTTATTTTAAGGCCTCCTTATAGGAATTCACTACCGTTGATATATGGTTTCCATTGCCCACTGGTAGTTCTTTTTTCCCCCCATGTATTTGCTACTATACATTAAATTGCCAGGGAAGGTGTGTTTCCTAGACACATTTTCAAGAGTTTCCTTGACCTCAAGAGTGTGTGTGTGTGTGTGTGTGTGTGTATAATAGAATAAAATACAAGATTAAATTTACAGGTTCATAATTGAGTTATACAATCTGCTTTCTAAAGTGGATGGGGTGATTTTCAATTCTCAGTTTACATGAGAATTCCTGTTGCTTCTCACCAACACTTACAATATTTTATTTTTGCCATTTGGGCCAATGAAATGCTAATTTATAACTTCTAGTTCACATGTCTTGGATTACTAAAAAAATTTTAATTTGTTTATAGACTTCACATTTCATCAGACTGAAAATTCCCACTCAAATCTTTTGCCAGTCATCTACCACAACTTTGTCTTTTTCTTATTGACTTACTGGAGTTCTTTATATACTTAAGTTTTTTATATATTCTCTCTTTGTTATGATGTTACAAGTATCTTCTCCTGGTACATGGCTGTTTTTTTTTTTCCTTTGTACTCTTTTTGGTAATTAATGGATGGAAATCGTATGAAAACATTAACAGTCTTTTCTTTATGGCTAACATTCTTAGTTTCATATTTAAGAAGCTCTCCTTTTATTTAAATCCCAAACTCATATTCTCCTGTATTTTTTCCTGTAAGTACTGAAATTTTGTTTTCACTTAAGTAAGTGTCCTGTTCTTATCCACAGCACCACAAGTCCAGGTCAGCCATAGTTAATTCTTGTTATTGATGATAGCTATGTTCTATAAAGTTTCATGACTTGAATGACTACTAAACAATGGTTCTTAAGGAAATTTCAGGGTTAGGTTCTTATGAGTCTCTGCACATTTTCACCAATCCATCCCTACATAACCTTGCTCTCTGTTTCTGTTTGAGGACATCTGAATTAATATACAATATTGACCCATTAACACTGAACTCATGGACAACAGCACCTTAACTGACACCTGAACAATTGAATGAAGCTTTTGCAACATATATATTTTCTCTATAAGGCACAAGGCACAGCTTTCTTTTGTTTGGGAACACTAGATTACACTTCAGAAATATTCTTTTGGGTTACTGCAAACAGCAAAATCACCAATAAAAAGCACAAAAATGCAAAAAAAAAGAGTGTCATTAAATAGACTGCAAAAACGACATTTGTTTATAGAAAGAGTGCCAAAACAAGAAGGCAGATTGTCCTGTTCTTCAATCCCAGCTGTGACAATGCCTGCCAGGTGACTCCAATATTTGCTGTTCTGCCTGCGTTCACAAAGGCTCCAAGTATTGACTGGGGAGTTAAGGTAAATTCTAGGGCATTCAGCTTAGGAATGGGTACTTTGCAGGCACTTGATAAATGTCAATATTAAATACTGAGTATCTCCCAACATTATGTAAAACTATAATGCACTAATAAAAACATTAAAAATACAGAGTATCTCACAGAGTTTATATGTTAAAGGATCCAAGAAACAGAAACCATGTAATTCTCTTAGGCCAGGCTTTAGGTAAAACAATGATTCTGAAGAAGATGATGATAATAATGGTGGTAATCATTTAACAAGAACACTAAAATTAGAAGAATTGATTATAAGTAACAGGAAGAGCAATGATGAAATGGTACTTTGTATTTTTATTTACTTATTTACTTTGGTACTAGGAATTGAACTCAGGGGCACTTAACTACTGAGCCACTTCCCCCACACTCTTTGCTTTTTCTTTTGAGACAGTCTCACTAAGTTGCCTTGGGTCTCACTTAGTTGGTGAGGCTGGCCTTGATCTTACAATCCTCCTGCCTCAGCCTTCCAAGCTGTTTAGATTATAGGCATGTGCCAACATGCTCCAGCCTATAGTACTTGTTTTTAACAAGCTAAAAACATAACAGTTTTACTCATTATAGATGTTAAGAAAACATCTCTGCAAAGTAGCCAGGGATAGTATTAATATTAACTTTACTATCCGTTACAATTAATATTAATTTCATATCAGTGAAACTCAGAAAAATGAAGAAACCTGCTTAAAGTTAAACCTCTAGTAAGTAAATAACATGGGGCAAGATTCAAAGCACCAGCTTAAAACCCTTGAGGGCAAGAATGATGTTTCATACGTCTTAGGCTCCCAAAAAACTACCTCAGTGTTTGGATGGGATGGATGCACCACAAAATTTTGCTTTTAAATAATAATAATGATATATCAGTTTGAAGATAAGAAGCCTAGTATTTAAAAATAGTGACACACATTTTATTAATGCTTTCATTTTCTCTCTTGAAAACTATTTCCATTATTTTACCAAAATTCCTAATAAGGATCAGACATGGGCTGGAGCAGTAGCTTAGCAGTTACAGCACTTGCCCGGCATGCGTGAGAACCTGGGTCTGAATCCCAGCACCACATACACAATTAAGGGTTGGAGAAACAAAGGCCAAGGAAAAAGTAAAGTTGATTCTCTCTTTCAAAAAAAAAAAAGCAGTTGTTATCATATCACATTGACATACCACGCCTGGAGTGATTTGTGGGGCTACAAAGATTCAGCAATTTGATTCTACTGCATTATTAATGCCACTCTTCCTGATTAGTGTTAATTGGAATATTTTAATTGATGCAATGTTTTACTGCCTTCACAGCTTGTGGGAGCTGAAGTGCAGAGAACCATTTTTCAATAATGAAACTTAACAAAAAAACTATCCTGATCTTACTAAGTTCCATGTGGACAGATTGTCACAAACAGACATCATCAACTCAGTGAACTGGAAAATGGGATGAGAACCATGTTTGTTCAATACTCATAATGTAGGATTACAAAGTACCTGCTGTGGGTTCTGGGGTCAACGAACCAAGCAGATGAATACCCTGTCCTTGTGCCAGGTGGGGCTGGAAAATAATAAGCATGGTATACAGTAGGTGACACAGTTGTGGGGGGCAGAGTAGGGTCACACCAAACAGGAGCAATGCAGTAAGATGAAAGCCGCAGCTTCAAATGGAGACCTTAGAGTGCATTGGAGCTGGCAGGTGCCAACGGAGCCAACGCTCAAGGAGGTGAGGGATTTGGCCAGGAAATTTGGGGAAATGATTCAAGATAGAAAAAAGGCTCCGAAAGGCATGTCCAAGGAACAAGAAAGAGGTAGTTGGGTTGGAGTTGGAGGACAGAGAAAGAGAAGAAAGGTGCACAGGCGTATTAGGGCAGGGAAAGCTGGTGGCCACAGAACATTTATTGGACTCCTGTGAGACCTTTGGCTCCTAATCTTGGTGACTGCGGAAGCCTCTGTAGGTTTCTGAACATGAGAGGGACTGGTTTGACTTATGGTTTTGTGGTTACTCAACTCCTTTAATCTGAAGGATTCCCTATTAGATGCCTGGCAAAGTGGCATGAAAAGGAAGATGCCAAGATAACTTAAGACTCAACTCTTGACCCTGAAGATACACTCGTCTTGAAGAGGGATGTGGACAATTACAATTAAAACAGATCAGGACTGTGAAGGATTTCATTAGGTGTGTAGACAAAATGCTATGGGATTACAAAGAAGAAAGCAAATTTTTATTAATAGTATTTTGCATGAAAAAAATAACGAAGTATATAGCATGCAGTCCTGACCTGGAAAAATAGAACTTTAAGAAAAGAAATAAAAAGAATAAAATTCTTTGGTAAGGGACTGCACTAAAACTAAACAATGCGGCCATCAAAAGATTTAAACATTAAAAACCAGGAAACTAGAAACATGGGTAGGGGTCACAATGCAGTTCTTGTTGACAGCCCAGAATTTTATTTCACTTTCCATGGAATAATCTTACTAAATAGAAATGGTTCCAACTTGTTTTATGGTTATGGTGCAAAAGGCTAAAAACTATATTGATGGGGCTGGAGTGGTGGCTCAGCGGTTACGGTGCTTGCCTTGCATGCATGAGTACGTGGGTTCAAACCCAGCACCATGTACACAATGAAGTGTCCAAGCAACGAAAGTCCATGAAAAACTAAATAAAACATTGATTCTGTCTTTCTCTCTCTTTCAGTGTCCCTCTCTCTTAAAAAAAAATTAAGTCTCTTTACTGAAGGTATGTTTTCACAGTATTCACCAAATATCTAAGAAATCAATATAGTTTTTTTTTTTTAAAGAGAGAGGGACAGTGACAGAAGGAGAAAGACAGAATCAATTTTATTTAATTTTTCATGTGGCTTTCATTGCTTGGACACTTGGTTGTGTAGGTGGTGCTGGGGTTTGAACCCATGTACTCACGCATGCCAGGCAAGCACTGCAACCACCTGGAGCCACCACTCCAGCTGCCAAGAGACCTAATTTGAATGCAACACTTCCAAACTTGTATGAGCAATGAACACTTTGGAACTGTGTTCTCTAGCAACAGGAGTCCACCATTTTGACAGATACTCCATTCAGAGCAAGGGCTACCAGAGGAGCCGGAGTAAGGAACAAGGTGTTTGATGTGTTGAGCTAAATAACAGCACCTGGATTTTGGCAATTGGCAGGTTGACTCTTAAGTGATGGTATGAAGTCAGGACCAGTGCATTGGGCTTACAGCAACAGAAGAGAATGAAGCTAAAAATAAATGCAAATTTAGTTACAACCCTTCCCTTAGTGTCTCTTCAAGAAAACTTTTAAGAATCTTATGTAAGGACTTGAGCAATTAGCATTTCTTCTGATAAGGCTCAAAGAAAGAGGCAGAAACACAATGTGAACTGGTAAAACGTATTCATCTTTATTCAGAACAGTGGTACTAGCTGAAATTAGATTTCATTGAATTAATGTAGCTGTGAGAAAACTTGGTGGTATATTTAGCTTGTGTATTAAGTGTGGATTTTATTTTTAGATTCCAGCTTTTCTTTTTTGTGGCTCTTTTTCCCCTCAGAGAAATAAGGACACATTAAAAACTATGGTACAGAATTTAAAGGGATATTGAAAAGTGAATCTAATCAAGTGGTATTCTTAGGGTAGGGCATGCCAAAAGATTCTGCTTGATTGGCTTTAGGAAACCTCAACATCTTGCCAGCCTTACTGATAAGTTCCTCAGTTTTTCACACTTTGATTTCCAGAGAAGCTTCAAATAAAATTATTTGATGGGAATCTCTCAATAATTCCATTTTAGAAAGAACACAATGATGAAGGAAGTTAAAAGTTACAAACTTTAGTTTGTTCAAGTTATAGAGTAGCTTAAGTTCTTCTTCTTTTTTTTTGGTCCAAAATCAAGTAGATAACCCATGTGCACTTGGATTTAATTTAAAAGAAGAAAATGAAGACAACCTTCACCTCTTAAGTCTTATGTGTCAAGAAAGCCCTAAAAAACAATTTGATAAAACATCCTGTTCTTTGCAAGTTGTTTCTGTGATTAATGAAAGGATAAGTAATTTACAAAAGTCTGCACCAGGGTTGTTTACATTTTGTGCAATCACGAACACATAAAAATTAGATGTAATAAAAAGATTGCTTTACTCACAATCAAATTTTACATAATTTTGATTAGTTTCTGCATTGATCAGTCCTACCTTTTTTGGATACAAGACAAATTTGGCTAAGGATACCCATCTGTTCCTCTAAAATAAGATAGTTGGGAGGAAAAGAAAATGTTTTTCACCTATGGAACAGAATGGATTATTGAGTGTCCTCTGCTATGGAAATGTCACTGGAGATGTGGGATGAAGATGTATGGGAAACCCACCAAATCCCAAGTACACAATTTCATCTCCATGTCATTTGGAGAGAAGAAAAGAGATTGACAGGTGAGATTGGAAAACCAAAGGACATAGAGGTACCATTTTACCAGGCCTTGGAAAGTGGAGGATGTGTATTTTAAAGCAATATCTCCAGGAAAAGATCAGAGTCCTTCAATACCCTAGCCACTCATTTGTCCAAAAACCTTGTGATATACCCAAATCTCTTCCAGCTTTTCATGTAGGTAGAAGATCAATGCATTGTCTGCATAAGTTCAATTTCAATACCTCACCTACATTAATGGGAATGTTTGTTCAAGAAGGTGATACTTTCAAGACAGTGATTTTTCCCCAGGTTTTTAATTATTTAAATACTGCAGTGGAGACTGATAATTCTTACTGAAACTAGAACATAATAAAATTTGCAGAAGGGGAAATTGGATCTTGCACAAAAGCCTTCTTAACCATGGGTGGAGAATTACAGTATTTCAAGTTGCTGCACCTGCTATGATTTAGACATGAGATGTTGCCCAAAAGCTCATGTGAGGGACAATGTAAGAAAGTTTAGAGGCGAAATCACTGGGCTGAGAGCCTTAACCTAATCAGGGCACCAAACCACCCGAATGGATGAACTGGGTGATGACTACAGGCAGGTAGAGTGTGGCTGGAAAACGCAGGTCCCTGCTGGTGTGCCTTTTGGGTATATGTTTTTGTCCTTGGTGAGCCAAGCTTAGGCTCTCTGCTTCCTGGTGCCATGTCCTCAGCTGCTTTGGTTCTCTACCCTCTTCCACTATGATGCTCTGCCTCACCTTGGGTCCAGAGCAAAGGAGACATCTGTCTATGGACTGGGACTTGTGAAATCATGAGCACCAAATAAATTTTTCCTTCTCTAAAGTTTTTTTTTTTTTTTGCAGGGCTGAGAACCGAACTCAGGACTCAGGGGCCTGTAAGCACTCTGCCACTGAGCTAAATCCTCAACCCCATCTAAAGTTGTTTTTGTCCAGTCAATTTCAGCAGCAAGCAAGCTGACTAAAACACCACTCAAATTCATATGGTAAAATCCTAACCCCCAACATGATGTCTTTGGAGGTGGGGCCTTTAATGAGGAAGTCTTTAGGGGTAAACCCTTATGAACGGGATTAGTGACCTCATCCATGGGACCCCGAAGGTCCCTCCTTCCTTCCACCCATCTGAAAACACAGCAAGGAAACAGTAGTCAATGCATCAGAAAGTGACCCTTGGGGCTGGAGCGGTGCCTTGGCAGTTACAGCGCTTGCCTGGCATGTGCAAGTACACGGGTTCAAACTCCAGCAGCCACGTACACAACTAAGTGTCAGAGCAAAGAAAGCCATGTGAATGTGAAAAAGTGAATAAAAACTGATTCTCTTTGTCTCTCTCCCTCACTGTCCTTCTCTCTTAAAAACAAAACAAAACAAAACAACAACAACAACAAAAACAGTTAAAAAGAAAGAAAGAAAGAAACCCTTACCAGAAACTGCATTTGCTGGTTATTTGGATAAACACCACATTCCCAGCTCCTGAACCATAAGAAACACACTTCTCTGGTTTCTAGGTCACTCACAGATTAAGACACAGGTATTTCAAAGCAATCAAGAAATCTGTGGTTTCTATTCCCATAGGATGCTAGATCCCTGAGATGTCAAGGGATATGTATAAGGGCATTGTTTGTGGCAGAGCCAGGGTTAGAACCCAAGCTGACCTTTTCATTCTTTTTCCATTCCCTCATCTTTACTATGTTAACAGCTACTTCCAAGGTTCTGAAAATACTGCTTCTATCTATAAGCAAAAGAGGGATCGATCATTAGATGGATTTGGCAGTTACTATTTACTGCAGGTCCTTTCCGGGGCTGCGCAAGGCGTATTGCCACATTAAACAGTTGCAGAGGTCCTCCAGAAGTCTAGCCAGTTCATGGTTTCCCTCTCCCTTAGTGTCCCCCTAAGCACACATGGAGAACTGATATAGTGCACGTCACACAAATGAATATTTCACTACCATCTGAAAAATGGTACCAAACACTTTGCAAAGGAGGAAAAAAATTGATGATATAATTAGCTTGGAGGATCAGAGTCTATAAAACATGACATATGGTTTTTATTATTTATTTCAAATAATTAAAAGAGGCAAGTGGACAGGAACATAAATCCAGAAGGTATGAGAGATTTGAAACATGCCATCCTTATGCTATAAACACCATGGTCAATAGCAAAAACATGTGCGGCCCTACGTGTTTCCACTTGGTATGTCCAAATAGTCACCAACCACCACTCACAGGGAAGGGTTACTTAACATTTGGTCCTTTCACCTTTCTAGAACCTGCAGTTCCACACGTGTCACATGTCAACTCTTTTGCTGCTGTTACTAAAAGACCTGACAAGAACAATTTTGGAGGAGGAAGAATTTATTTGGGGGCTCATGGTTTCAGAGGTCTCAGCCCATAGACAGCTCATTCCTTGTGACTTGAGGGAGAACATCTTGGTGGAAAAGTGTGATGGAGGAGAGCCGCTCAGGGCATTGCAATCAGGAAGGAGAGAGAAAGAGAGAGAGAGAAAGAGACTCCACTTGTCAGATCCAAAATATAAGCCCCAAAGATAGGTTCCCCAGTGACCCACATCCTCTAGCCACACCCTATCAGCCTTCAGGTACCACCCATTAATCCCTATGAGGGGATTAACTCACTGAGTAAGGCTGGCATAACCCAATCATTTCACCTTTAAGCCTTCTTGCATTGTCTCACACATGAGCTTTTGGGGGACACCCCACATCCAAACCATAACAATGTGTCTTGCTGTTCTCGCCTGTGTGTACTTCGTCCCTGTGACCAAGGCCAGACATGGCTTTCTTTATGTCTGTTACTTTTCCTGCACAGTAGAGAATGAGGTAGCGCATACTGGGAGCCACACATGATGTGACCAGAAAGGTGTGGAAATGTGGCATTTGAAACATATCATGCTGGGGAGATGCAAACAAGAAACAAACATGGCAAGCATCTCTCAAAGAGTAGGCATCAAGAAATGCAAAGCGGAATCCTTTGGTTTCTCCAAAGCTGGTTCCCTTTGATTAAAACCAGCACCATTCAAAATTATGAAGGTGATCACCAATAATGATGGTCTAAAAATCCAGCAAAATCCAAAGCCCTTATTCTCATTAAAAATGGGAATAAGCCAAATGGTTATGCAAAAGTGAGAAATGGAGAAACATTTCCAGTTGCAAGTAGTCTAAACAAAGTCTCAAAACTTGCTTTTGGACCTCATCTGACAAGGTCACGGTAGGTTAATAATAGAGATTAATAGTCTCGATGAAGAGATAAGATTATTAACCAGCTTTCTCATGGCTTTGGAGGAACAAGCAGAAGTGTGATAGGAAATTGAGAGTGAAAAGTGTGACCTCCATTTCCAGCAAGCAAACCAATTTCCATCTCGGATGGAGCTAATTGTGAAGTCTTTTTTTCACACGAACTCTGGCATCTTGTTTATAGCATTTTATACAAGGTTAGCTTTCTTCATCTCATTGCCTGTAATGTGGAAATAATTCAGCAACTGAACTTGCTGCTCCTTGGCAAACATGATGAAAATAATAACACTCCCCCAAGGAGGTTGCATGTCTCAGGTCATTGGTGGTATGACAGAGATGTCCTTATCTCTTATGAAAGCTAAGTTCTGCCTTGCAAATCTTGGCTTGCTATGGGAATGTCCCCATACGCTGCCATTTTAGCATGCATGTTTTAAAAATTCACAGTATACATAAACCTAAAATTAATTTTATGGGATTTATTAGTTTTACAGCCATTTTAAAATGCTCTGTGCATGCCCACCTATCTCTGTCCTTCAGAAGAAAAGATAGGGCAGTTTTAACAAAACACCCTTTAACATTAGAAGCAAGTGCCAAGTGAATGAAAAGGGTTGTGACAGGTGTCTCTTAGCAAGATGAGCTCCCGGCCAGAATTAGCACATATTCAGCTGTGAGCTTAAAAGATGCATGGATCAATCAGGTTTAAGTACTTTTAAAATATCTCACTCTAAGCTAAGAGCAATATTAATATTCAAGCAAAATAATGTTATGCCTATTCTGTTAGAAATATTGTAGATTTTGAAATGATCCATCTTTGAAACAAAGATTACATAGAGATATCCTAATGGAAGTTGTGTAGTTGAAATTCCTATTATTTGATTTCAGGCAGTATAACATTTCTCACTGTAAAAATGTCCACATGAGGACCCACATCAAGAAAGTGCAGAGATGGTGTAAAGTCATGGAGGCCAGGTGCACAGGGTTGAAAAATGGCTCCCCAAAAGGTATATCCATATCCCAAGCTTGGGCATTTGTGAGGGTGGGTTGATTTGGGAAAAGGAAATGTTGCAGATATAATGAAGAATCTTGAGATGACAGGATGAACCTGAATTATCTGAGCAGACCCTACCAATTTCATGTGTCCATTAAGAGGGACATTATACACAGAGGGGAAAACCTGCAAAGAGAGACAGAGACCAGAAGGATGTGACAGAATCCTAGGACTTCTAGGACCACCAGGCACTGGAAGGCACAGGGAGCAGATTCTTCCCTAGATCCCCCATCGGAAAGCATCTCTACTAGATTTTGGACTTCCAGTCGCCAAAACTGTTGTTTTAAATCACCAAATCTAGGGTAATTTATTACAGTAGCCTAAGAAATGAATACACCTGGTTTCATTCTTCTGCTGTATGAACTTGTGGGAACAGTTACTATATTTTTAGAGACTTCAGTTTCCTCATCTTTAAAAAGTGTTTTTAACTAAATAAGGAAAATGATAAAATAGTAATAACACCACTAGTACTGTTTGTATAATTCCTGACAATAATCCCAAGAGTTATGTGGTCAAACTCATTTTAATAACCTCAGAGAGGTTGAATGAACAGTTTGTGGGGACTCAAATCTCGGTCTCCCTTGTCTTATTATTCAATACATAATATGTTGAAGAAACTGTGAATACTCTGGGGACATAGCAGTGAAGATAGATATTAAATATGCAAGTACCTCCAATCTCATTTAAATCTTATCTAAACAAAAGTAATAATACTCGTTACTTTTACAAATTGGTGATGGTGGATGCTGATTATCATCCAATATTTACCTATTTTGTGTTTAGAATTTACATAAAAATAAGCTCATATATCTGTTATAAGGAGATAAAAAATGCAGCAGTTACAAATGGTGGGAACAGACAGCTTACTGGTCACCCTCTGAACTGCTTTGAGGGACAGTTGATAGGTCCAGGATAGATACCGAATTCACCGCCAAAGCCATTGGATAAAATCTATGCAGAATTCACATAAAACAAAGCAATTTCCCTTCATATAAGACTGGGTGTCTGGGTGCCTGGTATACTAAACAGAATGTTTCAGAACATTTCACAGAAAGCTTGTCAGCTGGGAGTCCTAGTCACACAGAGCACATCTGTCTACTTAGGACTTGACTTTGTTGTGCTTGACCGATCGTGCTCCCGCCCTTCAGACGAGTTTGTGAAATGATTACCCCTAAGATCTTTCTGGAAAAACCTAGAGCATCTGTCGTAAACGGCTGGGTCATCTACAAGGACAAGGCAGAGCTAGCTCTGGTGATCTTTTGAGATCTGTCGTGTTTCCAGCCTGTCTCTCTTCAGTTCCCTTGGCCACAACTCATCCCTTAGATGGCCCCAGATGCTGAAGAGAGAACCCGACTCCATTGAGGTGACAGTAGCATTTAGGACACAAGAATCTCATCAACTTAGCTGTGAATTCTAACTTTGCTATTCACTATGTGACCCCAGATTAGCAGCAACATATCAGCTAACCTAGGTTTTCTCATTTTTAAGAACAATAATGAATTTTTTCTTTTTATAGAAAGGGAGATTATGACTGCAAATTGCATAAGCTGGAATCTGGTATGTGCAGAGTCCAAAATGCCAATTGCTACTGCTATTAAAATCATCATTGTTATTAACTGTTCCTTCTCATAGAAAGCACTACCTCACTTGTCAACTTCACAAAATGACTGGAACCCATAAGTTTCAGAATCAAAGCTCAAGTTTAAAAAATGAGAACTTCATTCTTTGCCTTGCAACCAGATATAAACCTTTCTCATTCCTTTCTAGTTAAATTTCATTTTTTTCTCTACCTCTCTACATTGATCTTTGGGATCCCTGTGTTTTCTAGGAGAAAGAATCTTCCGAGTTTGGACAATCGGGTCAGGACTGAGACTTTTCAGGCAGGCAACTTAATAGGGACAAAGGGACAACAATGGTAACTAAGCAGAGTTCCCCTCTTAGCTTGTATCACATCCTTAATCCTTGCACCCACTCCATGAGTGAGGAACTACTCATCATTCTGCAGATGAGAAAACAGATTCAGAGGAAGGGCCTGCACAGAGCCCTGGGACCACCAGTAAGAGCCAATATTTGGCCCTGTCCATCATGTTCTAGAGACTAACTTCCTACACCTCCTTTGAATGGCCAGGCACATCCCTAGGGGTCCTCCATCTGTATCATGGATACCAATTGGTTGTGACTTCATACACGGCAACACAGCCATGTGATTATGCATTGGGGACACTCAAAGACGTGAAGAGGAAACAGGGCAAAGAGAATCATAATGTTTTCTTTCTGTGCCTTACAAGATCGAGATGGGTAACTAAGCAGAGTCCAATCCCTGAAAGTTACCTTTTCAAAAGGAAGGCTTACTGTGCTTCTTTTGGCTGATACAGAGGTTGCCTTCTATTGGCTCCAGGGAAGCCAGCCAGGCTGCAAGATGGGCAGGAGGAATGGGGCATTCCAACCAAAGCCTTCTAGAAGCAGAGCTTTATTTGCGTTTCTATTTCAGGACTGGCTTTCTAATGAGTACTTTATTTTTTTAAGACTGAGAGGGACAGTGAAAGAGAGAGAGAATCAATTTTCATTTGGTTTTTCATGTGGCTTTCATTGCTCTGACACTTTGTTGTGTACGTGGTGCTGGGGTTAGAACCCACATCTTCATGCATGCCAGGCAAGTGTGTAAGCATGCAACTGCTGAACCATTGCTCCAGGCCCCTAATGATTACTGTTTTCAGCCTTTGACAATAAATGCTTTCTATTTTGACCTTCCAAATAAAACTGTCATATGGGACTATAACATACTTGGAAAATAATTCAACACAACATAATGTATTCTCTAAAAGACTGTGGAGAAGAATTAGTCATATAATAGTACAGAAACTCAGCCTATCCTAGAGGCTTCTCTGGTGTATCTTTTTAAGTCTGATTGATTGGGGACATCTTAACTCAAAAAGAATGTGGTACGTAGGTAGCTGTGGCATGTGAGAGATCAAAAATGCATATCTCTGCATTCCATGTCATTGCCAATGCCATCAGTTTATATTCCACTGGGTTAAATAATCCCAAATTATACCATTATATCATACAAGAAAATGATGAGTGCTTGCAGAACAGCAGTCCACAGGACACAGAAGACAACCAGCACATTAGAAATCCATTTCCCTGGAGTGCCTCAATTAGCTCCCAGTTCCCAAATGCCCACTTGAACTTTTGAAGTTCGGCCCACTGCCCCTGATGCCTGAAGATCAAATTTAGAAACTAGCCAGGGTTTGAAAGGCAGAAATATGAGCTTCTCTCTAAACAATCATTTTCCCTGCCAGGGAGGTGAACTTCATTAGGGACACTGGCTGGATTCCTATAAGAGGAAGGATCTCACCTCAATTTTCCCCAAGGTGGTAGAGAAAAGAGATGCCAATGGGAATGATTGAATGGGAAAGAAGGACAAAGTTGAGCCCAGCATCAATCAATGACATCTGGACTCTAGGTGTGGGGGTGGAAAAACAGGTATCTGTTAGGAGTACAGAGGAAAGGAGGTATCCTGCTTGATTGATGTCTGTCTGTCTGTCTGTCTATCTATCTATCTATTTGAGGGTATTGGTGCTGCTTCAACAGGTGAGGAGGAAGACGTCACCTGTGGATCACTGAGAACCAAAGTTCCCCCATACTCTACCTTTGGGTGCCTGGGCAGAGACACCAGAGCCATAATCAACGCAAAACCACAGTGGAAAGAATGAAGGAGAGCAGAGCTCCTAACTTGGGTCCAGAGTGATTTGAAAACTACCTAGTCCAGTGTTAAGCAAACAACGATGAATAAGCATTAACAGATTATGTTTTTATTAATATGAATTATTTAAAATATTACAAATAGTAACTAATATTAATATATAAAATGACATGGTATTATGACCAAAGAATGAATTTGGAACCTATACTAGAAGTCTTCAGATCCATTTTTTTTTTAACATTTGCTATCTGTGTGACCTGGGAAAAATATTTAATGTCTCTGTGCTTCATTTTCCTCATCTACAACCTGAAGATAACGCAGGATCCCTTAAGTTTGAGGATTAAGAGAACTAAACTAATACCTGTACAGTGCTTACAACCATGCCTTGCACAGTAGACCCAATAATATCAGCTATTTCTGTTATGACTGTTGATACTATTATTATGACATGATATATAACTGCACCCTATGCATTAGCTAAGCTAATAAACTTGGCAAGGATGTTCAACAGCACTCCCATTTACGGATGGTAAAAGAGATTCAGAGAGGTGAAGTAACTGTGGTTACACAGTTCAAATTCAGTCTCTAAAAATTCAAATTCAGGGAATCTGATTCAGTCATTGCAAGTCAATCAACTGAGGATTCTTGCTTCTTTGTGCTATCTCATGAACAGTTCAGACTTTGATCACATAAATACCAGGGCTTTATTGCAAAGAATTCTTATATTATAACAAGCGGTGTATGTCTCCCCAACTTATTCCTCCAGAGGTAAACTAATTCTGATCATATGCCTTTTTAAATAATCCTTCTCATAATTCTTTTTCACTTGAAAAATTCAATACTTGATTTTCATTAAATATCCTCAATTTTTTTTCTTATTCTTCTGAATTGTCAAGGTCAAGCTCCATATTCATTTTATAGCATGTATCTATCTATTATACCAATTTCTGACATATGTCTTACATGAACGAGTGCCCAAAATAAAAAGAGTTCCAATACAAAATAGAATAATTTGAATGAATTGCTAAAGTCACTCATGCACTTAAAGTTAATATTTAATTTTTGGCCTCACTAAATTCTACTCTCCTGCAAAGCTGCCCTTTGATACCCTGTGATGTGTTCAGTGTACAATTCAACTGCACTTCACACACACACACACAAACACACACACACACAAATTAAACCATATCTAATGATTATTAAATAGGAAACTTCAGGCAAAAAGCATTTTTTCCTTGAGGCCATGCCACTCTTGGCTTTAGTAAGATCTGTTTTTTTTTTTCCTCTCTAAAGGTGATTAGAACTCTTGAGAAGCATAAGAAATGGGTTTTGATAATTACCAGTACTGTTCATTATTTCAGGCACATGGGAGGCAATAACGAGGGGTGAGAATCACTTTTTGTCTTTCTAAACTCAAATATCCACCTCATTAGCAGCACAGGGCCACCATCTGGGTAGTTCACATTATGCATGACAGCCCTTCCCTCCAAGAGGCTTCCCTGACCACTCATTTTAACTTTCTTTGCAGTTCTTATCTATCGAAAACAAGTTGTATTTTCACCATAGCACAATCTCTAACCACTGTCCTGTGTTATCTTATCCATTTCTTCTCTTTTACCACATAACACCATGGAACTGGAGAATCCAGTTGTCTCATACATTTGCAAAAGCTAATTCTGAGTCAAGGTGACCGGGCCACAGGTTGCCCAGATTAAACACTATTTCTGCATGTGTCTGTGAAGGTGTTTCCGGATAAGACTAGCATCCGAGTCAATGGACTCAGTCAGGTAGGTTGCTCTCCCCTAATATGGTGGGCATCATCCAACCCCCTGGAGGTCCAAATGGAACAAAGGACAGAGGGAGGAGCCTTTTGCCTCTCTGCTTCCTGCCTAGCTGCCTACTGAGTTAATAATACATGACCTTTTTTTTGCCTTTCAACTTGGATTTACATCAGGTCCCTTGATTCTTAGGCTTTCAGACTTGGACTTGGAATCAGACATCAACTTTCCTGAGTCTTTGAGGAGAAAATCATGCGAATTCTCAGTCTACATAATTGTGTGATCCAATTCCTCTCAACAAATCAATCAACTTCTCTCTGTCAAAATAAATAAGTATCTCTTCTGGGTTCAGTTTCTCTGGAGAACCCTGACAATATTACTCTCTTATATGATTCTGAGAGCACAATAAACAGCAATAAGTAGTTGTGGAATAAATATATCCCTTCTTATGTATGCATTGATGAATAAGATCAAGAGTTTGAGGAGTCTAGGGTCAAGTGAACCAAACTATGAGAGTATACCCAATCAGGAACTCCTCAAGTTTAGTCATTCAAGAACTCAAAGAGAAAATACTTTTTTTAAAATAAATTATCTTTCCTACACAAACCTGCACTATTGCATATAGGAGAAGCAGAGGTACTGCTTCCTGAATGCTTCCATGAGCCACAGCATCAAATTCTCAAAACCACCTGGCCAGGTGAGTCACACTGTCCATTTTAAACAGAGAGAGTTTAGTTAATTATTATGCTGCTGTGACTAAAAGACCTGAAAAGAACAGTTTTTGGAGGAAACATTTATTCAGGGGCTCAGAGTTTTAGAAATATCAGTCCATAGATAGTCGGTTCCCTACCTTGGAGCCTGAGGTGAGGCAGAAAAGCGTGGAGGAAGAGTGTGGTGGAGAAAGTGACTCAAGGCGTTGTCAGGAAGCAGATAGACTCCACTTATCAAATACAAACATAGACCCCAAAGGCACTACCTCCTCCAGCGGCCAGTTAATCCCTATGGGGGCAGGGTTGGCTCACTGATTGGGTTAAGGCTCTCATAACCCAATCATTTCAACTCAGCCTTCCTGCACTGTCACACGTGAACTTTTGGGGGGCACCTCACATTTAAACCATAACAGAGGCGAAACAGGTGCATTGCTAAAGGTGAGACCACTGTCATACAGCAAGTAGAACTGATATCCCAACTGCATTTACTGCCTCCTTGGTCACTTAGAGCTAGCTGGTGGTTCTCGCTGAAAACATTGCTTGGTTCCCCAAGAGTTCGGGTCATATATCTCACGGCTTCATCTCAGTTTTGACACATTGCATTATTATAATTCAGCCCTAAATAAGTTATGTTAATTAGGTCACATATATTAATGGTGTTATCACACTTAGAAGGGATTTTTTTTAAGAGAGAGAGAGAGAGAGAGAATATTAATTTTATTTAGTTTTTCATATGGCTTTCGTTGCTCCAAGACTTTGATGTGTACGTGCTGCTGGGGTTCAAACTTACATACTTGAGCATGCTGGGCAAGTGCCATAACTTCTGAGCCACTGCACCAGCCCAGAAGGGATCTTAAAAATAAGATATCCAATATTCTTCATTTTTCGGTAAGGAGAATGAAGTACAGGGTGGTGAACTGCCCTGCTCTGTCTTACACATTAAGATCACAGAAGTGTCTCTGAAGGGACAGACTGCTTAAGTAGTAATTCAGGTTTCCTATCTGGGCCAAGTTGTTAGTACACATTGGACAAACATTAACTTGTAAAATGGGTCCCAAAATCTAGCATGGGAGAAACCACAGTGGGCATAAGTCCATAAATGTGTCAGAATGAGAATCACATCTTTATATACCAGTTTAAAGCTATTTTTCTCAGAGCTGAGAGCATGACCTGAAATGTAAACCGCTTGATCATTTTTTTTAGCACCAAAGAATACACACATACATCTTTGTTCCTTTGGACCACAGGTTGGGCTTTCTAGATATCAGAGTATGGTTTGAGTTTAATCTTAGCATCATTTTAGCAAATGTGTAACGGTTTCCTCATTTGAAAATCTGAGTTAGAGGGCTAGGGCAGTAGCTCAGTGGTTGTATGCTTGCCTCACATGCACAGGGTCCTGGGTTCAATCCCTAGTACCATACAAGAAAAGCATGAAAGATGGAGCTAGTTATATTATCTCTTGTTATTTTTTAGATGAGGTGCTCCTACAAACACTCCTGTGTGAGATAATGCAAGAAATTTCAGAGGTAAAATAATCCGGGTATTTGAGACTCAACCTAATCAGTCCATTGATCTGCTTGAATGAATTAACTAGGTGGTAACCATAGGCAGGTAGGGTGTGGCTAGAGGAAGTGGGTCACCAGAAGTATAATTTTGGGGTTTACCTTTTGTCTAGGAGAGTCAAACTCTCTCTCTGCTTCCTTCTTGCCACATCCTGAGCTGCGTTCTTCCTTCACGCCCTTCCACCATGATGTTCTGCCTCACCTTAGGCCCAGAGCAATGGCGTCAGCCATCTACAGACTAAGATCTCGGAAATCATGAGCCACAAATAAACTTTCCCTCCTGTCTTTCAAGCGACAAAAAACAACAATAACAACAACAAAAAACCAAAACAACAACAACAAAAACCGACTAAAACATCCCTATATAGTGTTTCTCTATATAATGTATGCAAAAGTGTTCAAAAGATTGTTATCAGTGATGAGAAAATCAGCTGAATATGTGTTGTGCCTGACTGGTATAAATATTAAAGTGTTTTCCAAACACTAAAGGATCTCAGGAAGGACACATGCCTCTAGTGTGCCACCCTAGCCACCTGTCTCTTCTGGTCATGCGTCCATTCCTCTGTCTGTACATTCATCTGACTTTCCCAGTACCTACAAACCAAGAGTCTCTAACTCCTAGAAGAGCAATAAAAAATATTGGTTGTTATTTCCCTAACTTTTAAAAATGCCTCTAAGTAAATATTCTAGCAGGCATTACAATAAAGAAAATGAACTGTACAATGTAAATTTTGAAACCATGATATGATATTCTATTCTCTGACAAATACATACCCAGAAAACCAGAAAGAACTATGGTAAATAGAAGCGTATATTGACCTTTCCCAAGGAGTTATGCTTGACACCTTTATTACAAATATTGTAAATTGTAAAAGAAGCAAGAAAACCACTGAGTAAACTAAATGTGGAAAGAATTCATCAGGAACATCATTAAATGTCAGCCCAGTAGATCAGGAACAGTACCAATTAGCCGCAGTGCTCAAATGATATTTCAATAAGCCAAGAACGGATTTTTTTTTTGTCTCTAGTCTTAAGTTCAAATGGTGTTTTATAACCTGGGAGACGTGCGATTTGAGATTTTTCTAAATGCCCCAAACATTCCAGCACTAAAATATTGAGCTTCAATTAATCTAGGAGAACGTTCTAAAAGCTTGAATTCTGTTTGAGAATTTAAAGATAAAGAAGATCACAGTAACATCCTTATTCCTTTTGGTTCTTATTCATCCTCTCAATCCTTCTGATGCTTAAACTCACTCCCCTTGGTAACGTCAATGACATACTTCTGGAGGCTGAAGCAGGGTGGCCAAAGGGGAAAAAAAAATAAAGAGATGTGGGGGCGTGGGGCAGGAAGCCCTAATGATATTAGGACCACAGTGACCAGCTGCGACTGTCTTCCAGATGCACCACCACTAAGTCCTCAATCCTCTGCACTTTTACAGTTGAGAAACTGGACTGGAGCTCTAGAAGACCCTTTCATAGCTAAAAATGTAGATGGGTCAGGCCAGGACACTCAACTGAAATAAGACGCTCTTCTGCCCTAACAATGAGATCCCCTTCAAAGCACTTCCTAAGCATCAGGCTGCTTTTCCTGGGGCTCCAGGACACTTGCCTTCTTTTTCTGCTTTCTTCATTATGCATTACAGATCAGAGACAAAGAAACAGTAGCTTATTCTGCAAGCCACAGGGAGCATGTACTGGGAAGGTTTTCAAAGTAAAATGTTAGTGGCTTAAGGTCCCCAAACAGAGTCATGGTGCCTGGTCTCCCATCTGCCCAGTGGTATTCCATCACTTCTTAGAGCTCTCTAGGAGGACAGTAATTCTTCCTTAATAAGGAAGGCAGAACACTTTGCAAACTATCCATTACTTTCCATTTAAAAAAAGAGAGAGCGGCTGGAGTGTTAGCTCAGCCATTATGGCGCTTGCCTGGCATGCATGATTATGCAGGTTCCAACCCCAGCACCACATACACAACGAAGTGTCCAAGCAATGAGAGCCACATGAAAAGCTAAATAAAATTGATTCTCTCTCTCTGTCCCTCTCTCTTTAAAAAAATAAATACAAATAAAAGTAAAATAAGAAATAGAGAAAGAAACCTACATAATACAAAGTTAGAATCCTTTAGATGTATGTATTTTCAACTCTTTATTGCCACTAGGAAACCATTCAGTAACAAGATGCTCCTTGGAAGGCAGACATCTTTGTTATTAATAAACAGGGAAGATGGGTGAAGAGTCTCCCCACAATTTCAAAAGGTGGGATGAAGACACAGAATAAAAGAGAATTTAAATGCTCTTTACTGAATTCAGCAAGCCTGAATTTATTGGAATTCAGATTAACAGCATCTTTACTCCCTGTTCAGGTCTCTGGTGGACACCCTATTTCACCTGGTTTCTTTCTTCTTCATTTAATACTCCATGTATGTTTCTTTTGATTTCTTGCTCATTTGGGATTTTGGCAGGATCCCATCTAATTTGCTCCTTGGTTTTCCAGAGTTTCTAGTATAGCCTCAAGTACCCAGTTGGCCTTTAAAAATAGATCAAAATTCTTGACTTAACTTGGGCTTGCAATTGTGAAAGGTAATTTCAACCTGCAAAGAATTCACACCCACTAAAATCCATAAAGCAGGAACCCTAAGAAGATTACTTCATTACCTATAACGCATAGCATCACAGCTTCCTTTCTCAGAGAATAAACATGAGTTATTATAGACATTAAAATGACATTTTTTCCACTCATGCAAGAATGGGGTTTTAAGGGTAATATATGGAGTATAGGAAGGGACCTTACACTTGCTTGTCTATAGATGTCAGAAGCAAATATTTACTAAGTGACTGAGCTGGGTAGGACTACATGTTGCATATGCAGTCAAATTGGAGTGAAGACATGCTCTTCTGGGAGAAGCTCAATGGCAGATATGAATTCCAACAGTTTTACCTTTAAGACAAGGGTTAAATCCAGATTGTTTTCTGAGGAATCCATTCATTTTTTAAAACAAAGACTTTCTTTCCAGAATCCAAATATAAAATGTGTAAAAGACATGATGTTCACATTGATTATATTGAATGCTGGAGGGTCCAGAGTTTTCATGATTAGAAGTTTTAGGGGGAGTGGGGATGCATCCAGGAAGGCAGGGAATCAATGTCACAGAGCCTAACAGACCTAAGGGCCTCTTAAGGACTTAAGGACCATGAGAAGGTCCATGGTATCAAGTATTAAATACCTGATCCCAGAAAAGTCATCAAGAGTAGAGACTATGAGGCTAAACTTAAAATATGTGGAACTGCTCTGTATCAAAATTCAGACCTTCACAATGTGGATGTACATGGTGACTTTATCTCAATGTCATATGCAGTACTTCTTGGCTCAGAACATGAGTTAAGTGTACATACTAGCATATTCTGTTCAGTATTGATGGCCACAAGAATTGATAGGATTAAGGTTTCTCTCATTACTTTTCCCACTGCTATGGTTTGGATGTGAGGTGTGCCCCCAAAGCACCTGTTAACGTAGGAATATTCAGGGGTGAAATAATTAGACCATGAGATCTGTAACATAATTAGTCCATCCTAGTTTGAAAGGACTAGTTGCATGCTAACTGTAGGCAGCTGGGCTTGGCTGGAGGATGTGGCTCCCTGGGGATGTGCCCTTGAAGGGTGCATTTACCCTGTGGCCCCTTCCATCACCTTATGCTTCCTGACCCACCTTGAGCTCAGCAGCTTTCCTCCACTGGACCCTTCTGCCATGATGTTCTTCCTCACCATGGGCCCCATGCAGTGGAGCTGGATGTCTGTGGACTGAGATCCTCAAAAATGTGAGTCCCAAATAAGCTTTTCCTCTTCTAAGTTGTTATTGGTGAGTATTCTGGTCAGGTCACAGTGAAGCACAGTTATACTTAATCTTAGGGTAATAATTGCCAGGTAGCTTTTCAAATAGTGATTAAATTAACCATTCTTTTCATGTCACTTTCTTATTTTGATATAGCTAAAAGTTAGTAGTGTATTAATTTGAAGTGACATATTGCTAATATATCCTATGAGTGATTTCCCTTTATGCAGGCTTTTTAAAATATCTTAAGAACAGCCGCCCCACCTTAGTTTTAAGAGTTACCAATAACAGAATAACCACAGCTTACTGTTTAGCTACTAGACACCTCAAATACATTATCCTGTTCATTGCTCATGTAATATTCATTGAAAAGTATGCAATATTACTCCCATTTCTCACAAGGTAATACTAAGACCTGTAGGAAATAGAATAACTTAACAAAGTCTGCCACTCCTAGGCAATGATAGAACTACTGTATGAACTCCAACCCATCTCACACCAAAGTTTCTACTCTATGTCATCACTTTTCATACAATTCAATCATTATAACCAACAGTATTATTGATTCTTATTAATAACCATCTACCTAAAAAGGAAGCCACTACATGTTTATCAAAATTTCTTGTGATTTCAACACAGTAATGCCACCACAACTATGACTCTAAGTTCAACACTTCCCAAATTGAAATAACACAAACATAGCCTGCTTTCTAAAAATGCTTTCATCATCAATGATATGGAAAACATTTACTATGTTGATCATTTAATCATCTGAAGGAAATAAATGCTACTATGGGGCATTAAGAGGCTAACATTGAAAACGATCTAAACTGATATTATAATTTGTTTCTTAGCAACTGATAGCAAAAGTTATAAAGATGATGCTAGTACATCTACAAGAGGCAGTATTACAGCTCTGGGAATATTGCAACTGTCCTTAAAAGTATAATGCTGTGAGTAATTTCCTCTTGCTACGATCACAAGATAAATTATTTTGGATCTGCTTAGTCAAAGCCCTAAAGAATTCTCATTAAAAATCAGCTATTATTGTGAGTGTTGTTTTCTTCTTCTCTCTTCCTCACCATACTACACCCACTGTATTGGTTATTCCATGCACCACAGTATGCTGAAAAGCACCAGCACAATGAAAACAGATTTATTTAATAACTGGGAGAAAAGAGTTCATCATTATACAAGTTCCATTTCCTCTTTGACATAGCATTTATTAAATGTAGTCATGGTCAGAGTAAATTAAAATTTTATAATGGATATGAGTAAGAGCAATAGGGATTCTACAGAGTTCTATCTGCTATAAACAGAGGAAACAGTAGTGAAATTTGAGCAGTCTTGTGTCGTAGAACTTAGGAGGAGGGGTTAGGAAGATGGCGACCAGCAGGAGGGCTGCATGTGGAATCTATCCATGGAGTGGGTCAGGTTGCCAACCATGGGAGAAGTGCCTTTCTGTGAGTTGTGCAAATGGCAAAATTTTTGCCTAAACTCATTAGTACACAAGCAAGGAAATTTAGAGACACAGAGGCTTGGATACACTGAGCAAAAAAGGAAATCCAAGTAGGGTCCTAGCAGCTCCAGCTGCGAGGATCACCACCCAGCATGTAGGCTGCTGGCTTGGCACAGAGGGAGGGAAGTTAACATTCAAAAAGAGGAAGGACAAATTGGCACAGAGGTCTCTGACATCAGAAGGGCTCCCACTCCACCACAGAACCCAGGGACTGCACATAACTTTGACTGCCTCCAATCTGGCTGTAGAGAGAGGGGTGAAGTCCATCTTGAGTAGGTGGGTGGTTCAGGCAGCTGCTCCAAGAGCCATAAGCTCAGATTGATGGCTGTGCAACCAGGCAGCTGAACACTTCAGGTCCCCTGTGTTCTGACTGACTGCCCCTGGGGGCTGTGTGTGCCTGGTGGAGCCTCCCTACCGATCCTGCAACTCTGGCACAGGGGCTGTCCCCACCTTCCTGACCTGCACTACCTGGGCTGGGTTCCTTTACAGAACCTGTCTTTGCAACACAGGTGGATCTGCAGGACCTACACGGGCTGGGCTGGCTGGCTTTCTGGTCCTGCACCTCTGGAGCAAAGATCCTGCTGGGTCCTCGCAGATGGGCAGAGATCCCTATCAGCCTCAGTGACCTAGGAATGGAAGTGGCATCCTGAGACTAGCACTCTCCTCTGCTTTCAGGCCCCCAAATCCCAGTAACAGAGGCAGTCCCACAGGTCCTGTGCATCTGGAGTGGAACTTGGCTTCCAGTCCCTTTGGGTTTGCAGTTGAGACTTCCCCAGGGGCAGGACTTTATGTGCTGGTGTCTTCCTCTCAGTGGCCCCACCCACACTGGAGCTGATGCTGCCATCTTTTGGGACAAGTGAGGACTTCAGGTCACTCAAGTTTGGAGCAATGGTTGTCCTAGGACAGCTCTGCTCAGGCTGGCCACTCCCCTAAGATCACTGAGAGACCTTTCAGCTGCTCCACAAGACTGCCACTTGCTCCTCCCCTGCTGAACCAGGGCAAGAGTTTAGACAGGCAGATACACTAAAACACCAGGGATACAACCCAGGAAGGTCAAAAGACTGTATTTACCAGAATTAGGGGCAGTCAAAGACTGCACCTCCATAGGAGAATATTGGAAGGACTCCTGGGAGTCTGAAAACAGCAAAACACAGTCTCTCCAGAAATCTCACCCTGGAAGTGCCTCCACCTAGGTGTCAGATATGAATATCTACCCTCACCGTATATTCTGACCTCAATGGCAATAAATCATAACCCTCCCAACTCTCCCCATTTTTTATTGTTCTTGTTGCTATTTATTTTTTTATTCTTTTTTAATTTCTTGTCTGTATTGCATTATTTCTTTTTTTATTTTTTGTGTCTGTGTTGCTGTGGTTTAATTTGTGGCTGCTTGTGATCTTGCAAACTAATACAGGTTTTCTTTGTGCTGTAGAGTCTCCCAGTAGTGAACCTCTCTGCTACCCCCTTCTTCCCTTTCCTCTGGCAACACCTAAACTTTATTCTGCTCTCTCTCATCATCCCTCAAAGTCATTTCCCCAGTCTCTTCCTCTCTTTCTTTTATTTATTTTAGAAGAATATCCTATATTATCTCCACTGTCTTGCTGCTCTCTCTCCAAATTCACAAGTTCTTCACTATCTTCATATCACACTCCCTTTGCTCTCTAGACTTTTTTTCTTCTCCTGCACAGGTATTGGAAAACTGAAGTGAATGCCAAACTTGAAAGCAGGTGTTTGCTTTCAAACCAAGTATAGTCTGAGGACTCTCATGGAGGATGACTGCTAATGCATTTATACTTCTTAAAGGTGGTAATTAACACTGCAACAGCTACAGTTGGCACAAAGTAACCAGATCAACACTGTCTGCTATATGCCTTGGTTGCACATATTGACTCTTACCCCCATCTCCTGAGGTATTGGAAATCACAAAGGTCAATAATAATTCACAGGTTGGGGACCCAGCCATTGAACTGTACTATCCAAATTGTACCCCAGCTCAACTAAGCAAAGAGACAAAAACTTAACAACCATCAACAGAGTCCCTAAGTGAATTATGCAGTGATGGATCTAAAGCCCCACTCCATGAAACTGAAAATGAGGAAAAAGGGAAACAATCCTCCACCTCAAACCCACAATTCCCCAGCCTAGAAAAAAGTATCAACAATCTGATTATTAAATCAATCAAAAAAGTAAAAGAAGACTTAAGGAAGGAAATAAGAGCAATTTCAGGAGCTAAGAGACCATTTGATAAAGAGCTAGGCATTCTGAAAAGAGATGTGGCAAAGCTCTCAGAATTGAAAAACAGTCAAGCAAATTAAAAGCTCATTGGAAGATACTAACATCAGAGTAAACTCAGTAGAATATATAACCTCAGCTCTCAAAGAATGAACATCAGACAAAGAAGATAGGCTGAACAATGTTGAATGGAATGAAAATAGTCAAGAAAATACACCAAACATGATCAGAACTTCCAAGAAGTATGGGATGAGATGAGAAGAAATAACCTGAGAGTAATTGGTATAGGGCAGAACATAGAACAATGAATGAAAGGCATAAAGAACTTTCTCAATGAGATCGCCAAAGAAAATTTCCCCCCTATCAGAATTGATCAGAAATTCAAATTCAAGATGACAACAGGACACCAAACAGACCTAACCAAATGAGAAATTCACCAAGATACATCATATACAAAATGAACAAAAGAAATCAAGGAAAGAATTTTTAAAGGCAGTAAGAGAAAAACACCAAATCACATTCAGAGGCAGACCAATAAGGATTACTGAGGATTTTTCAGATCAGACATAAAACCCAGGTGAGCATGGAAGGGTATTTTTCAAATACTGAAAGAAAATAATTTTCACCCCACGATACTATACCCTGAAAAACTCAGCTTTAAATGTGATGGGGAAAAAAATACATACATGAACACAAAACAAGCTCTATAAAGAATACCCAAAGACAAACTTCATTCAGAGGAATAAGCTAACTCTCACAGCCCATAAGATAGAGATCAAAGGAAGATACTTTAATTTTCTAAGAGCCATTTATGACAAAACCATAACCAATATTATACTTAATGGAGAAAGATTGAAAGCATTCCCACTAAATTCAGGAACAAGACAAGGCTGTCCACTCTCACTGCTCTTATTCAATATTGTCCTTGAAACCCTAGCTAGAGCTACCAGATAAGAGAAGGAAATCAAAGGAATTTGAATAGGAAAAGAGGAAGTCAAGCTATCTTTATTTGCCAAATACATGATCCTATACCTAGCAGACCCAAAATGCTCAATCAGAAGACTTCTCGAGCCTATGAATGAATTTAGCAAAAGGGCTGGTTATTATAACCATAATAATGATGAACACACATAAATCAATAGTCTTCCTATACTCCTGCAGCAAATCTGCCAAAGAAGAAATCAGGAAACGTATCCCATTCATAAAAAGCTCAAAAAGAATAAAATACTTGGATATTAATCTAACAAAGGATATAAAGGATCTCTACAATGAAAACTATCAAACATTAACAAAAAAAAATTGAAGAAGACCTGAGTAGATGGAAAAACATTGCACATTCTTGGTTAGGCAGAATCAATATAGTTAAACATGGGCATTCTGCTGAAAGCCCTGTACAGATTCAATACAATCCCGACCAAGATACCAATGACATTCTTCACGGATATAGAAAAAGCAATTCTCAAAAAAAAAAAAAAAAAAAAAAAAAAAAAAAAAAAAAAAAAAAAAAAAAAAAAAAAAAAAAAAAAAAAAAAAAAAAAAAAAAAAAAAAAAAAAAAAAAAAAAAAAAAAAAAAAAAAAAAGAAAAAGAAAAAGCAATTCTCAAATTCATTTGGAATAACAGGAAACCTAGAATAGCCAAAACATTACTAAGCAAGAAAAAGGAAGCAGGAGGTGTCACAATGTCTGGCCTGAAATTATATTATAGGGCTATAATAACAAAAACAAAATGATATTGGTATCAAAACAGACATGAAGACCAATGGAACTGACTAGAAGATACTGAGACAAACCCACAAATCTTTAACCACCTGCTATTTGACAAAGCATACAAAAATACAGTGTGGAGGAAAGACAGCCTGTTCAACAAATGGTACAGGACGAACTGGAGAGCCAAATGCACACGATTGAAATTAGATCCTTATCTCTCACCCTGCATAAAAATCAAATAAAAATGGATGAAAGAATTGGAAACTAAACCAGCAACTCTACAATTGCTAGAATAAAAAAATAGGTTCAACACTCCCACAAAATCAGTGTAGGCACCTCCTTCCTTAACAAGATTCCTATGGTGCAAGAATTAAAGCCAAGAATAAATGAGTGGAATGCAATTAAAGTGAAAAGCTTCTGCCCAGATAAAGAATTAATCAAGAGTGTCAACAGAGAACCTACAGAAGGGAATAAAATCTTTGCCTGCTATGCCTCTGACAGGGAACTAATATCCAGAATATACAAAGAACTCCAAAAGTAAACACCAAAATCACAAATAATAGATTCAATAAATGGGTTAGAGAACTAAACAGAAACTTCTCAACAGAGGAAGCCCAAAAAGCCAAGAAATATATGAGAAAATGTTCTACATCACTTGCAATCAGAAAATTGTAAATCAAAACTTGGTTAAGATTTTACTTCACTCCAGTCAGAGTGGCAAAAATGAAGAATACAAACAATACCAGATGCCGGAGGGGTTGTGGGAAGAAAGGAACACTACCACTCTGTTAGTGGAAACTTGTACAGCGAATCCGGAAAACAGCGTGGAGACGCCTCAAGAACCTAGGGTTGGAACCACCTTCCAACCCAGTTATCCCACTCCTGGGTATTTTTTGAAAGGGCTAGAATCGGCATATTACAGAGACATAGCTTCATCAATGTGTACAGCAGCTCAATTTACAATAGCTAAACTATGAAAGCAACCCAGATGCCCCTTGCTGGATGAGTGGATTAAAAAACTGTGGTATATATATACAATGGAGTTCTAGTCTGCTATTAGAGAGAATGACATGGCATTTGTAGCCAAATGGATGAAAATGGAAAAAAATATGGTGAGTGAAATATCCCAAACTCAGAGACTTGAAGGCTCATTTTTTTTGTCTTATGTGGAAGCTACAGTAAAAGCTAAGACAGTATGAAAGTTAGCTAAGTTTAAATAATAAACTCAACATAGTTTAAATTTCACATAAGTTGGGGGAACAATAACTATGAAGGCGGTTGGAGAATGGAGGGAGTCAGGAGGGGAGGGAGGGATTGGGGGTAATCAATGCAACTGGGAACTCTCCACACACATGAGAAGCTCAACTATGCGCAGGCAGGCAGAGACACTTAGAAATTTCAAAAATTAATATATATGTATATGCTTATTTCTATCTATAACATGGGGGTATTGCAAAGGAGACATGAGATTAGGGACGGGATGGGGGTGGAGATTCTAGACTAGAATTGACCTTTACTTACTATGTCAATATCCACGTATGATGAACACGTAACAATGATTCCCTCCAATATGTAAGACTACTTTGAGATAATAAAAAAAATTAACTTAGGAGATTTTCAGGTGAAAACTTGCATTAAAAGATTGGGCTCTCACATATTGGGAATAGCATTTAATTTGTCTGACCTGGAGGAATACTCTTCTGTTCCTTTAAAGCAACTGGATCATAGTTTCCTCTTATACACACATAGAATACAGATGACATGAATGAAATATTCCTGGAATAACTATTTCTTAAGAATACTTGAGTGGTGCTGTCTATCAGGAATCAAAATTATTGCATTAAAACACAAAGACATAATAAGCGGTTAAGCGAATGAATGAGAAAGATCTTTTAAGAATTTTAAGAGAGAAAAAAATAAAATTATTTGGTCAGGCATATTTGGAAATATGTTGAGCATAGTGGAAAGAATTTGTGTGTGAGTAAAAGGAGATTCATCAGAGCTGCCTGCTTGAAGATGTCTTGAGCAAGGAGTCTCCCAGATAAACCGAGAGTTGATGACCTCTGACTTTCCCAGCTGATAGGAATCCCCCATGTGAAATTGCAGAGGTCACTCTCCTGGTGACTCTTGAGAAAACTCAGTCTATAGGAAGTGGGGAAGTTGGTCCCTCAAATGCTCCTCCTTCATGTGGTTGCTGAGGGCCCCTGGCCTGGTTGCATGGGTGATGTAAAGTACCTTGGATAATGGGAATTTTTATTTAGTCAAAGATACATGAGCAGCTGTACTCTGGGCAGAGCCTCCCAACACAACCTCAGAAGTATTGGAGAGCTACATTTACAATGGACACCACAATTCCCACCACCTTCAGTCTATCTTTAATAATTCAGGGGAGAGGTGCACACCTAATCTAACTCAGATAGAAAACATGGGGCAGTTTTATATTTACCCTCATGTTGTGATACTCAATTTGTTTCAAGATCATGTAAAACAAATTTGATTTTTCCTGAAGGCATAGACGACCATTAGATTAAAAGATTTATGGGGCCTTCCTTGCAATTGAAATTAGGAATTCTATGACTGCATATCTACATACACACATATATGTGTGTGTATAATGTATGCACATTATATACCTCAAAGATCAAACAAAACAGCTGTGTTTATATTTTATTTCTGTTTAGCATAGACTCATAACTGAGGGGTTTTCACCCTACAGACTCAGCAAAAACATCTCAAGTACAATTTTATGCAGCAGAAACCAATATGTCAATCATCAAATATTTATCGGGCATGGTCCATAGCCACTTTTGCGCTGGGTGCTAGGGAATCAAAGGTGAGGAAGACAGTCTCTTCCCTCAAGATGTTCAAGAAATACAGTGTCTACTGGGGGGAAATAAATAAACATGCTGTAAGTATGCACAAAATGCAAGGCACAAAGGAAAGAGTGGTTGGTTCTATCTGAAGAGCAATACTTTAATCGACTAATATCTGTTAATAGTCTGAATGAGGCATCTTCATAGCTAGGTATTGGTTTTACAGCAATAAATATAAAGGAAAGGTTCCTGCCTTCATGGAGCTCAGGTCAGTGTGAAGAAGACTGACAATAGCTTAATATACAAGGAAAAAAACATTTCTAGAGGTGGTCAGAGATGGTGTGCATCTAGAGGAACTCAAGATGCAGAAGTTTTTCAATGGGGAAGAGGATGAGAATAAGGGTGGCAGGAAGCAGCGATGCCTACAAACAGATTCATGAGAACAAACTGGCCAGAACTAAACAGACTAAGCACTATCTGAATTCTCAAACAAGCCAATGCCATTCCCTAAAGGGGTCCATGTGAGGGCTTAATTGTTACAGTCACTGCACAAATCTTACGGATCACATCACACAGAACTGCTGCTTTTAAGATACAAAAGAAAACCATCACTTAAGCCTGCTAGAAAGTCATTACTGTCCCAAAGAGCGCATGATAAACACAGAGACAACAGATAGTCCAGTGAACTTTGTAAGAGCTCTAGTCCTTTGAAAAGCAGATAGCTGTCCACGCTTCCAAAGCAGAGGACGGCTCAGCCTGTAGCTGAATGGGAAATAATAACATCAAGAACCCTGGAATCTCACAAAAGCAACAGGCGAATTTGCAATGGTGCATCTGTTTCAAGTTCTAGATGGTTAAAGACAATGAGGAGACAGTGTTAAATTAACATCTTGAAGCCAAACGATGTTGTCTCATGGAATATGGCCATAGATACTCTTAAATTCTTCTAAAGTTGTTCCTCTTGCAGACTTTTTTTTAAAATCAATTTTATTTATTTTTTTGTGTGGCTTTCGTTGCTCCGAGACTTCGTTGAGCACGTGGTGTTGGGGTTTGACCTCGCTTACTCACACACACCAGGCGAATGCAGTAACTGCTGAGCAACCGCTCCAGCCCCCATCTTGCAGTCTTTCCAAATGGGAAAAAGAAAAAAAGAAATAGAGATACTAGTCCGAGGAAGGCTGTTTATTTTGTGCTCCACCCACTGCCCCCATCTCACTCCATAGATCCAGTATATAAGGACAAAATCAGAGCCTTGAAAGACTTTCTAAAATTCAAAATACATAATAAGTTCCTTCCTAAAAGTTCACAGGAACTAAAGGAGAAGAGGGTAAACATTTAATTTTTAGTCAATTATTTGTATAGGAAATGGGCCTCTTTGTGGTGACATAGCACAAAATGAGTGACTGGTTCCTACCAAGGTAGAGTGGATAAAGGAGATGTCAGAACCTAAGAGTTGTGTGGAAAAGAGAAGGAAATGTGCCTGAGAATTCCTGGGAAAGGTAGGCTGATCAGTAAGAGAACAAGTTTAAGAGGTAAATGGAGATGGTGGGGTGCGGGTGACAGATCTTCTCTGCACTAACACTTGCTCAAATGTCTACCAGGTGGAGGCAAAGGCTTCACTATTACCCAGTACTGGAACTTTGGTAACAGCCTGTGGCTTTAACACCTACAGATTGCTCAGAGAAGAGGGCTCCCTTCTGATCCACACATACTGAAGTCAGGGTGGTGTCTCAGTCTGGGACTAAACTCTGAACTACTGCTCTCCTCATCCAGAAGCACTCATGCATGAGTCCTCTGAAGGCTGCCTCCAGATACCAGCTCCTCTCCAAAACTTCAGACATACAGAGCATCTTGGAAAGGACCCAGGAAGAACACTGGATTCCCTCCCTGATCTACTCCTAATCGCAATGCGGAAAACAGAGCTCGCATAAGTTAGAGCATCACTGAATAAAACCGCGTGAAGTCTAAACGGAAGAGCACTACTGTTGAGCGCACACTGTGTCTTTAAACCTGCTCTTGTAGTCTACGAGAAGATGAAAACTTTTGTCAACTTAAAAATGAAGCAAAACTTCCTTCAACTCTCTGGCCTTCCGCCCGGTGCCTCCGCTTGCTTTCACTGCATTCTCACTTCCCATTCCCTTCAGTCTGGATTCCGGCTTCAGCTCTTCCTTGAAATCCCTGGCACATACCAGCACCATGTTGCTGGATCCAGCGGCTCTTTCACTCCTTCCTTTGCTTGGTTTTTATCTTTCATAGGATGTTTTAGACCAAATGTCAGTTGTTGTCTCTCTGCTATTTTTAATCTTCTCTTCCTGTTGGCTATCACTATTTTCTTCCTTCTCTTCTTTCCTGTTCCCTTTTAATTTATTTTGTAGGTCCTTTCAATTTCACCCACCCTTTGAACTCTTGTGTTCACCTGACTCCCGTTGGCTTCTTGTTCCTCCCTCATCTTGTAGCAGTCTGACAAATTCTCATGATTTTAAGGCTAACTTATATGCTCAAGTCTACCCACTGGAAATCTTTGATCCTGTTCATGCAGTACCCTTCCATATTCAATGGATCCACATGAATATCTGTATACATAAGATGATTTTAATTCTCAGTTTTCCTGTGATAGTTGTGATTTACTTTAATGATCCTGACAAAATTCTCTTTTTTCTTAAGAGAGAGGGACAGTGAGACAGAGAGAAAGAGAGAATTAACTTTATTTAGTTTTTCACGTGGCTTTTGTTGCTCTGAGACTTCGTTGTGGTTGTGGACATGGTCCTGGGGTTCGAATTGGCAGACTCATGCATGCAAGGCAAGAGCTATAACAGTTGAGCCACCGCTTCAGCCCAACAAAATTCTTAATAATGAGCCTTTTCGTACTCAAAATATACTTGTTTGGAAGACAAATCTTACAACTTGGTGAGGCTTTAAGTAAATGTGTTATCTCTTGATCTTCAACCCTAAATTTAATCAATGATACACACCATCCAAAACAAGACTTAGACGTCATTTTCCACTCTCAATTCCTCTCCCAAATCACCCAAACCATCCACCAAGCCTTCTCCAAATATGCTTCCTCTGATTCCACCACCCTTATCTTAGGACAGATTGTCATGGTTTCCTGCCTGGGATATTGGCAAGTCCTCTTAACGGTTTTTCCAGACACCTTAAATGCACACTACAAAATAAGATCGTAATCATCAGTTTCTAAAATGCAAGTCTATTTGTATCACTCCCTTGATTAAAACCATTTGGAATCATCAGGCACCAAAAGATTAACTCAAGCTCGTTAACACGTCAAACAAGGCCCTCTCTGACTTGACCTTTCACCCATCTCTCCAGCTTCATAGCCTCCCATGCCCTACTTCATATTTAACAACTTTGATATATGGAGCATTTCCATGTTTCCTGCAAATCCATAAAAATTTAGGCTTTGCTGCTCTTGCTGCATAAAAGTCTTTGCCAGTTCTCTTGGCCTCTTTAATTATCAACCATCTGTCAAGACTTGGCCCAGCCATCTTCTCTCTTGGGGAACCTACTGCACACCCCAGAATGGGTTATATATTGCTTTCATAACATACTCTCCCCATTGCTGCCCTCTCCCTTACTACATAACATCCTGAAATTAATGTCTTCCACCTTTCTCTTCTGGGAGAGTGCAGGGTCCCTCTTATTAACTCCTTCTCCTTCCAGACATTTCTTCTTCAGATAATTTTTCATGATCTTTTTCAATAACGCATTTTTACTGTTGTAATTGGAAGAAACTATATTGATCTAACTTGTCTGAGTTGATCCTTACATTGTCGTTGACGTTGATCCCCATTATTCAGGAAATGAAATTGAAATTCAGAGGCAAAACTTGCCAGAGGCTACACAGTGGGACAGCATGTGTGAGAGAGAAGATGAGTCCTGTACCTACTGTGGGCAATGCTATCCTCTATGTGTCTTCCACGGGCAGTTTCCCATATTGCATTGGAGGAGGGAGACCTAAATCTGCTTTAGTATTTTTTTTTTTTTTTAAAGAGAGAGGGACAGTGAGAGAGACAGAGAAAGAGAGAAACAACTTTATTTAGTTTTTCACATGGCCTTAGTTGCTCCAACACTCAGTTGTGTACGTGGTGCTGGGGTTTGAACCCGGGTCTTCGTGCTTGCCAGGCAAGCGCCGAAACCGCTGAGCCACCGCTCCAGCCCCTCTGCTTTAGTTTTTAAGTTTCAATTGTCACTCGTTTCACACAGCAAGTGTCTTCTATGTTGCCTGTGATTCAAGGATGTTTATTTTTCACATGTCATGGGTCTGAACTCAAGCTCCCTTCTTCATCTGATACTTACTAAAGAAGCAATTACTTGTCTGTTCCAATCCTTATGGGGAAAATGACCTGTCTCCCATGGGATTATGTATACCCATAACTTACAGACATTTGGAGGGTAACATTAATGATATACATTTGGCTGCAAGAGATGACTTTGGAAAAACTCTTTATGGAGATGTGAGAGGTTCCACCATGCTTTCTTAGCCACTCCAGAATACCCAGGGCTTCTAGACACTACTGAAGAAGGGGAAGCACTATTTTCTAACATGGTACACCTTGTCCCTGTTTCTGGGGGTTATCTGCCACATTTGGTTGTACAGCAACTGAGCTGTGCCTATAAGAGACTCCCTCTAAACACTTTAACAGCCCAAAGTGTTTTTTGAACTCTTGCTATGCCTACAGCGTCTACTTTTCAAATAGCAGCTCTTAGCCACTTAACACTGTAACATTCCTTTGCTGAGCTCAGTTCACTGATCATATCTAACCCTGAAAAGTTTCTGTTGTGTATTTTCCTTAATCCTTACAGGTCAGTGAAGAGATGCAAGTGTAGTAATCACGCAAGACAGACCCACAGAAGAAGTGATGCTATTGTGCAAAAAATCAGCAGCTTTGAAGATTCCTTTCCTTTGATAGAGCCAAACTGAGAAGGGGTTCCCATTTTACACTCCCTCTTTTTGGGGTGAAGGGAGATGAGGGGTCTGTTTTAATGGTAAGATGGTATGTATGGACATCAGGCAATACTGCCTTATCCTAAGTGGTTGTAAACCTCCAACACCTGCCTTGAAAGCTAAGAGAAAGAGATGAAAGAGAAAACACTGTTTTAAAATAGGATGCAATTAACTTAAGCAAGATAATACCTAACACAGGTACAGAGGCCCAGGAGAAGACTCTAGGGAACACCAGAGAGGCCGACACTAATTCCAGAAGAAAATTCACTTGACTTGCTACTACTTGGGTGATCTTGTGATGGAACCTTGACTATACTGGCAATTTCTAAGGACCTAAGCTTCAGGTAAGGAGCACTTTCACCTGCACCCTTTGTAGTAGCTGGGTTTGTTTAACACTGGTTATGGACTTGGGGAGTTAACATAGCAATACAATTTTAGGAATTCTAAGGGGTGAAAAAGGATGATGTGTTTGAAACCAATATATGTGTTTCTAAGTATTGACACTAACAAAGACCACTATCATGATGGCGATTTTCTGTTGTCAGCAATTGATAAAAGACAACAATTTTCAAACTTAACAATAAAAAGAAAATGATAATGTTTGGGAGTAAAACCATCCTTTCGATTGGTTCAACTCTGTTAAAAAAATGTAGTACTATTTTCTACAGACTGGTGAAACTTTCATCACAGATAGTTTGGGGAAGGAGCATTTGAAGATGTGCCCCACACCCAATTTTCACAAAAGCATGACTGATGCTGGGTACTCCACTAGCAAAGATTGTTCCCTTGGGTTCAGAACGGAGCCCACTTCAGATGAAAACTCACTCCAGTGAAGGTCAGATATCAGGACCTATCTGCATTTTGCTTCCTGTTATCTGACCTTCAGTGTAGTGGACTTGAAGAACTTCCTCCCTCCCTCTCAGTTCTACATTCTGTGTCTGTAAAATGGGGAAGAAAATGAAGATGGTGATCAATCACAGTCCTGGGGCTTCATAAACACCAAAAAATAAATAACAGATCTGAAAATATTTTTCTAAACAGTGAAATAGTGTCAGCAATTTAACTATTGGCTATTTTCCCAAGGCATAGGAGTGGCAGCTTGGGTTATCAAAGAGAAAGCAAAGCAGTGGACAGAAAGCACCTGCTCACATTTTGGGGACATGTGACAAATTCCAGAGTTTCACAGCACTCAGTGCCATTACAAAACAGGTAGGGAAAATCACCAGGATTGCTTTGGAGTCCACTGGAGGATGAGCTCCTATGGCCCCCACATTTCCATCATGGGCTTTTACAGTTGGTGGAGCACGATAGCACGTACCTCACTGATTCTCATTTTTCTACCAACAATTCAACTAAAAGATGATTCGTGGCTAACAAATTGAATATTGAGCTAATTAGCCCAAATCACCTGCTCACTGTCGCAACATGGAATTTTGTTTATATATTAATTATTCTAGACAAGATTTCCTGCTTAACCTTCAAAACAAGCTTAAAAGGCAGGATTTCACATCCCTGCCAAGGTTAAGAGGAAGATGTTTACGATGTGATTATAATTTACAGTCCTGGATTCTCCATTCATGCTAGAGGCATGGAGGTCACCTGGCCAAATCAAGAGCATATTTGTGATGCTCAGTTCCAGGAAAATGGCAATGAGAGTCACAGTAATAAAGACAAGGGCTCCACAGATGCAATGCATTTGCTCATCTCTAAGTGCCACTCTTTGACCATTTTACCTACACTTCAAGCATTGAAAAACCTCAATTTGAGTGAATATTTATATGCAAATATCTTCTAGCTTCATTGGCCGGCCAGCAAAAGCAGATGACCTTACACACCCACTGCTATGTGACAATACTGTGAAGTGTTCTTTCTTCTAATCACTTAAAAATTTTACACACACACACACACTTGCTGAGAAGGTGATCTATTTAGTTCTAGAAACTTTTATTGAGTGCCTACTGTCCCTGGTGCCCTGCACTAGGCTGGGCGACTGGTCTATCAGGATAAGGAAGCCACCAATGAACTCCCAAGACTGCCCCTTGTCACTGTAAGATTCAGATCTTAGAGGGGAGAGGAAGAAAGGGCATCAGAAACCACTTTCTGGGATTCCAGTCTCCTACTCTTTGTTCTTTTTACTTTACTTATTTATTTTTTGGTATCAGGGAAGGAACCCAGGGGCATTTAACTACTGAGTAACATGCCCAGCCACTTTTATAGTTTATTTTGAGACAGTTGTTGAGGGCCTTGCTAAGTTGCTGAGGCCAGCTTTGAACTTGCAGTCCTCCTGCCTCAGCCTCCCAAGCTGCTGTGGATTATAGGTGCACTGCCTTGCATGTCCCATCTGTTCCACAGGAGGAACATTTCCCCAAAGTCTTGCATTTCCCACCCCAAAATATCCCATGCACTCAATATTATTTCTACAACTCATTGAAAAGAATTAAAAATACTCCGCAAAGGTAGTAAAGAACACTTTCATAAACTTCCCTCCTCAGGTACTCTGAGCAGTGCCTCACAATGGGAGGCAGGCAGTGGGTCTATTTTAAAAGCCAATCACAAGACAGCAACTCAGTAAGAGCAGAGGGAACTCGGTCACTCTGTGTGACTCAGACTACCCAATCCCTGCCAAAAATGGAAAAGAAGTCTCCGGAAGCTCTTCCTCCTGCCCTAGGTCTGTGCCTCTATCTAAGGGAAGCACGTTGACTTTAGCTGAAACTCACTCTGCACGTGGGCCTCTGCAGAGTGAGGACGTTCAAGGCTGCCACACATTCCTACCGCATTTCTTGGGTTCCACATAGAGTGACTTTGTGGCCAGTTTTCCATCAAGAATGCACTGAACCTGGGCACTGGAGCAGCATTTAGAGTGTTGTGGTTTAGAAATGAGGGGCACGCTGTAAGCTCCTGTGTGAGTCAGTGCAGTTCAGAGGTGAAGCAATGAATTATGGCAGGCGTCACCTAATTAGCGGGTTAATCCACCCACGTGGAATCGGGGTGCCAAGTGCGGGCAGGGAAGGTGTAGTCGAGGAGCGTGTCACTGGGGTAGGTATTGGGGTGGCAAAGGCAAGAGATGCCCAAACTTCACAACAAAAATGTGTCCTACTGCGACTCTGGACTTTACTCTGATTTAGAAGCAGTGGTAAGAGGACTTTCTCAGGAGAACAAAATGAAACAAATAGGATTCATTTGGAAAAGCTGCAAAGAGGTGATAAAATTCTGGGAGGTTATTGCTCTTCCACTGGCCAAATCCCTAAACTCACACAATGTTTCTTCTTGTAAAAGTTAGTAATATGTTTTTTTCTAGCACCCTGTACTATTAATTTCTTGTCTTTTTTTTTTTGTACCAGGGATTAAATGCAGAAGCTCTTAAACATTATGCCACATCTCCAGCCCTTTTACTTTTTCATTTTTAGACAGGGCCTTGCTAAGTTGCAGAGGCTGGCTTTGAACTTACAATCCTCCTGCCTCAGCCTCCCAAGTCACTGGGATTTCAGGTGTGCACCACCTTGCCCAGCCTGTAATGTTAATTTCTATGCCTCCGGGTATAATGTTGTTACTGAAGAAATAGCCACTACATATTTGTTTTGATCAATTTTACATTAATAAATATGATGTACTTCTTGACACCAGAAGGAAGTTTATTAAAGGAGAAATTAGGTTTCTCCTGGTAACACAGGCTTTCTGAATCTGTGGGATGCTCTCTGAGGGCACCTGTTCTATGAACAGAGGCAAAAATGAAAATGCAGAGCAACTTAAAAGCTGCTATTCCCAGGTATTAAAACCCCAAGTGATAGAATATTATCTAATCAGAGCCAACCATATTTAATTGATGACAAATAATTAAAATTATAAAACAATTAAAAACATAACTGAACCCAAAAAACAAAAGGGCTCCCTTCTCTCCTCCATATCAGATTCCTTATGTATGTTTTCTAAATCTTACAGTAGCCACATGAGGTCTACGAAGGGGAACCAGGAGAGGAAGATGGGCTACGGGGTCCCCTCCTCCGCACTGTCCAGCAAGAGGACTTTTCCTGACCTTGTTGACATCTTCTTCTTGTTCACATCTCTGTGCTGAAACTCAGTGATCACAAATATGAGCAGTGGTATTAAAATCCTATTCTAGGGCTGGAGCGGTGGTTCAGAGGTTACGGCACTTGCCTGGCTAGATGCAAGGATGTGGGTTCCAACCCCAGCACCACATACAAACCAAGTGTCTGAGCAACGAAAGGCACATGGAAAACTAAATAAATTGATACTGTCTCTCTCTCTTTCTCTCTTAGTGTCCCTCTTTCTTTTTTCTTTTTTTTTTTTTAAAGAGAGAGGGACAGTGAGAGAGACAGAGAAAGAGAAACAACTTTATTTAGTTTTTCACATGGCCTTAGTTGCTCCAACACTCAGTTCCGTACGTGGTGCTGGGGTTTGAACCCGGGTCCTCGTGCTTGCCAGGCAAGCGCTGAAGCCAATGAGCCACCGCTCCAGCCCCTCTTTCTTTCTTTTTTTTTTTTTTTTAAAGTCCTACAGTTCTTTCTTGTCCGTTCAGCACCAAAATAGAGATTTACCTTTTGACCCCAGAACTTAAGTGCAGTTCGTTGACAATACGGCATGCGGAGACTGAGTCTGCCATTTCAGGAGCATCCGATTCCAAACCCAGCCTTCGAGTTTCTCGATTTCACTGTCCGCTCGGATGGAGAAGCATTTCCACAGGAGTCTAAATTACTAGGAGGCAGGATCATGTTGCGATTAAGGCTGCAAAGCTTGAACTCGAATAACTTGGAATCAGATCCGCCCAGCTTGGCAAGTGACTTTATTTTTCCTTGCTTCGGTTCCTGCCTTTGTAAAATGGGAAGATGGAGAGCCCAGGTGGCGGGCACGGGTGAAGAATTAAGCAGAACTTAGACCCTAATCGCTGGTCGGGAGCCGGTGGAAGTGTGAGCTCTCCTTAGAGAAGGGAACTGATGACCAGACTTATCGACAGTTTCTCCTGAATTGAAGTCTGTAGATTGCAAAACGCTGAGCATATTTTATTTTCCTAGTAAAGTCCCATGCTTAAATAGAGCAGCGCAGGGAATCTTGCAATAGGACAAACACTGGTCCCTTCTCCCTTTTCCTACCTCCGTCTCCCATTCTGCTTCACGCACACGGCTCAGGGCACTCCAGCCTCACAAGCGGGTCATCTCTGAATCCCTCGAACACCCACACAGTGCCTGTGCTCATTGTATTTTCTGCCTTGAAAATGCTTCCTGGCTGATCCCTGTCTACCCTTCATATCTCAGTTCCACTGATTTCCTTGGGACGTTCCCTTAACGCCCTCCACGTTCTCTGCCTAAGTCACAAGGTCACAGAGCCCTTGTCATTCCCTCAGCATTGTCTCAGGTGGTGAGCAGCTATCTCTCACTTGTTGGCTCAATGAACATTCTTGTCCCCAACACAAAATGAAATAGAAAAGATGAGGAACTGGGCGTGGTTTTATCCACCCGCCCAGCACATGCAGAAGTGTCTGCATGAACGAAGCTACACGCGGCGGGGAAGGTGCCACCCTTTTCCCTGTGCCTCTCTCTTTACACTTCTAGAACACCTGCCTAAGCTACCTTAGACACACGCTCTGCCTTCAGGCATCTGCCACTTCCCTCTCTGCTGCTCGGTCCTCTGCCCTTTCTTCCTGAGACATCAAGACGCCCACCAGTCTTCCACTTGGACCACATTTAAGGCTACCTCTTCAGGTCTGAATTCCTGCTGCTTTTTAAGCTTCATGCTATAAAATTCACCATGTGTTCTCCATGGCCAACACAGGCTTCCTACCTGATATCCATTGACTATCTATGGCAAGAAGGAGAAACAAAAAACTTGTCCACGCTGACTATTGATAATTTACATCTTTACCACACATATCCCTACATGGTATATCACTGTATTGCAAAGGTATTTAAATTTTCAAACACAAACAAGAATTAATATGTTCTTGATATTATGGGTAACTGATTAATAATAACTGCTTATTAGAAATTTCAGGTTGCTGTGGAACCAGCCTGTGTTCATCCGTGGATGAAT
>PVKS010006113.1:0-80551 GCA_004027875.1 Aplodontia rufa
AGTTAGTACATATGGATTGTTTCAGTTCACATAAAGAGCTTCAAAATGGGCAAAATGACACTGGGCTATTAGAAGACAGGAAGTGGTTACTCTAAAGGTGAAAAAATGAATATCTGCAGGGGTATGAATATATTCTGGTTTTTACTTGGGTGCTGATTATACAAGTATGACTTGTAAAATTCATGCAATTCTATGTCTACAGGTTCTTTTGCAGGTAGGTATATGATGCTCCAATAAAAGTTTAAAAATGTTTTCCAACATATGTTCAGCATTATCAATGAGTAAATTATTTATTTCTGAATATACCTATGCATTTGCCTTCTAAGCCTGTCTACCCCATAGCAGCATACCTTTCTCATTAGCCCATCCCCTCTGTACTCTAAACAGTTTTCTGTAAGGTGGAAAATATTTGGGATTTTCCTCACTGGCTGTGACTGGAAATGTCTCCTAAAGAACAAGTGTGGAGAACCAGGCCACCATTCAGGGTTTCCAGCAAACTACTCAAGGACACCCTGCTCAGGGCCTTGCACATGTAACTTGCTTGCTAAATACCAGCTAAAGGACAATGAAATATTTGTCCCTGAACATAAAAAATAAAAATTATCAACTACGTTCTTGGATGAGCTGCCAAGTAAGCCATTTAAAAAAAAAAAAGAGTTGATTTGAAAACACTGTAAATATATACCCATGCTCTGATCCTCTTCTATTTTATATTCTATTTTCATCATAATTATTACAATATAGAAAAGTAATGTTGACTCCATTGTAAGTGGTGCTGTTTAATTACTATAACCTAACTACTATAACCTGATACTATGTGCTATTGATTAGATAGACTACCATGCTAAAAATAACAGTTTTAATAAGCCAAATATTGAGACAGAAAAACCAATACTTAAATTGTATTATTTTAAAATTCACTACTGTCAGAGTTTGAAGCCATAAAAAGTGGGGGATGGGGTGGAAAATCGTTTTACATATTGGATATTTATGATGACCTAAAAATGATCCAAATTTTTATTTTAATTTTTCTGTGATATTTAATATGCATTTTCAACTCTAGTTTGTGTAAAATTAAAGAACTAATTTTGGAAACTATTATTTGTCAAGCTTGAAAGAATGATTAACATTTGTTAAGTGAATCGAATATAACAGTCCCCATATCTTCTATTTCTCTAGCCCATTTTCTTCATCCAATTTAAAATAAAACAAATCTAGATCCCAAATTTCATGATTAACTTCTCATACAACTTTATATTTACAAACCATCTCTTCTCCTTCTGCTTCTCCTTCTCCTTCCCTCCCCCCTTCTTCCTTTTCCTCTTTTTTTCTTCTTCTTTCTTTCTTTCTTTCTTTCTTTTTTTTTTTCTTCTTGAGGACAGTGTCTCCTATGTTGCCCAGGCTGGCCTTGAACCCCTGGACTCAAGGGACCCTCCTGCCTGAACTTCCTAAGTAGTTTTTATATTAACTTTTTCTCTTCCTTTAAGTCATGTTTTCTGTCACACAATGGTAGGGGGCTGGTGATGAGTGTTATTTATTTTGGGAATCCTACTTCAGCTTTTGGAAATCAAGGTTAGTAAAGAGAAGGGGAGAGGACAGGAGGACATAAGGATGGTGCTGTAATATCCTCCCTAATCAGGAGCTAGAGGTCACTCAAAAGCAGGCAAGTAGCTGGGACTGCAGGTGTACCACCTAGCTGGCTACAAACCATCTCTAGGTAAGTGGAACCTTTCTCAAAAACATCAATTTAAGTTTCTTACAAGACATGAACAATTAATTATAACACATTCAAAAGAGAGCAATTAATAGTGAGAGAGCTCTTTGCACAATAGCCCACCGAGAGGAAATCTATCAGAAGACAGTCAAGAAATGTGAATAGTCATTTGCTTGAAAGGAGTTTTCTTGTGGTCACCTCCTCTTGGCCACCTATCTTCCTCCTGAATGTGTATCACATGTGTGTGGAGGGACATATTCTATTATTTAGCTTTGCTCATGTTCAGTGGTCAACAGAATATTCCCAGGGGACGCATTTTTAGCAACTTGGATTTATGGGTAATTGGACACAGCTTTGCATTCATTTGAAGGAACTCTTTGATCACCTGCTCCTAAGTGACCACTAGCTCCTGGCTAGTGAGGAGATTGCGGAGCTGTCCCTGCCTCCTCCCATCCCCTCCCCGATTTGCCCACCTCACTGTCCAGGCCATTAAGGGTTATTGTTTGTTTCAAGCCTTTATTTCACAAAAGCGTCACTGAAGTAGGATTCCCAAAATAAATAGCACCCCTCACCAGCCTCCAACCATTGTGTGATAGAAAATACTACTTAAAAGAAGAAAAAGGTTAATGTAAAAATTACAGCTTTTGCAAAAACAGCCACTAATTTTCAGTTTTAAATGGAATGTGGGGGAGAATGCAAGTCTTCGTAAATAGAAGACTGAAGTGTTCAAGAAGAATGTGAATAGCAGTTTAAAGTTGCAAGTCAAAAAACCATCAGCACCAGACAGTAACGGCAAGATAGAGGTTAAAAAAGAAGGTGGCAGATGTGCTGAGCAGAAACAATCCTAAAACTGAGCTTCCCCTGAACGTGAAATGGAAGAATCCAGAGTTGGGATTGCCAACTGTTTACAAAGAAAAGATTATTCACAAGAACTACGTGACTTAAACAATAACAGCTTTCAGATTCTTCTGGGAAGATTGGTAGATAATATGAAATTTAAACTAACACTTGGACTTTGTCCATTTTGTGCACAGTGAAGACATTTTTGGCATGCTATTTAAAATATTTTCATATCAGTTTATCATTCCAAAATTTTGTGAAAACACACTTCTACAGTTGCATTCTGCAGCATGAAAAAATAATGTCAGAGGCAGAGGCCACGTTACCTTATATAGAAATAAATAACAATTCCCTGTGTCCAATTTACACTAATTTGCACCCTCCAGTGCATGTAAAATACAATTCCAAGAAATTCTTTGTCAGAGCAGAATCATCATGTAAACTTGGGCAAATTACTTAATCCCCCTACTATACTTCAGTTCCCAATCTAAAACAGAAAATAGGAGTAAACATTTCCTTCAGTTAGTGTGAAGATTGAAAGGGCTGATACCTCTAAAACTACTTAGGACTGTGCGTACACACAGTGTCAAAAATAAAGAGCAAAACATACACACAAAAGTGAGACAATACTTACATTTATAAAATTATCAGCTATTAAAACATTTGTAACTGCTACAAAAAATGAATATGTGACGAAGACCATATGAGGCGTGCAAAGTTTAAAATATTTACAGTCTGGCCCTTTACAAAAGTATCCACCAAGGTCTGCTCTAAATGGTCATCTTGACTACAATAGGGATGTTTATTCTGTGTAAGTGAATATTATAAATGGAATGCCAGCAGTATTTAGATTTTTCTCTGGGGCTACACAGCATTTACTAAGATTAAAAATTGATTATATAACTAAATTACAATTTCTTGTATAAGTTCAAATGTTACCAAAATATTTATCAAAGGAAAGTATTCTAAAATATCTCTGATATCTGATGCCAGTGAATTGTTAGCCAGGGTTTCTGTGTTTTGTTTTGAAGCTGGGCCTATGAACACAACCACCAGGAGCTAGCAGAGATGCAAGGATACTTCAAGGGTCTGATTTGCAAATTAACCTCACTCAAGGATGCAGTGATGCACAACTCCAGGGGGCGCCAGCTACATCATGTTCCATGAGAAGGAATTATGCCTCAAGATTACCTTTGGAGCAAAAGACAATATGAATGATGCCTCCGAGTCATGCAAAGCAACAGCACTGACTCAGATCCTTTCTTAATTGGCATGAAATTGGCAGATGTGCAAACTAATTCAGATGATATACTTTTTTTTAACAGACTATTTGAAAATCTCAGCCTTAATATCTTCTTGTCAAGAAAGAGAGAAATATAGCTTGGATATTAACACAATAATTTGAGCAGACTGAATATTTTTTCCCAAAGATTTACAGATCATTGACTGATGGATGCCAACTGGATGGAGTAGTGCCACCATAAAGCAGTGACTTTGATATTGGAAAATTCAACTTAGTTTCAATCATCCATTATCTAAGGGAGGGCATAGAAACTATGCTTATCAAATTTTCATATGACATAAATTTGGAGGCTAGTAGGTATGACTTCAAAAAAAGTTTAACACTGAGCCAAAACTAAGCAAAGTAATAGAATAGAAATTGATCTTTTGTATCAAGGAACTCTCTAAATCATACTTCTCTCAATATGTATAATTCATTTTTTTTTAAAGAGAAAGGGAGAGAGTGAGAGAGAGAATCAATTTTTATTTATTTTTCATCTAGTTCTGGTTTCTCCAACACCCAGTTTTGTACGTGGTGCTGGGGTTCAAACTCAGGTCCTCTGCATGTCTGGCAAGCACCCTAACTGCTGAGCCACCACTCCAGTCCCTATATAATTAATTTTTAACCTAAATGTATTTTGGCTTCATCAGACTCAGGGAGTTTTTAAAAGACTGGATAAGTACGGTTATCCAGTAAGTATAGTTATCCTTAAATATTTGACTCTTTTCTTTATACTGTAAGTTTAATACATTTTTTTCCCCAAAGATAAAATTATGAGGCAGGTTGTAACTCAAGTTTGAAAACTGAAGGGCTGCAAATCAGATACGGTCTCCAGATGTCTCTTATTTTACCACTTCCTTCCATTACGTTTCAATAAATGTTTTGAAATAGTTGCTTACTTGAACAGCCCCAAGGTTTCACACACATGTCTGGATCCGCATCTTCTCTGGAGTAATAGGTAGATCTGCTCCTTGGGCCCCTTCCCCACGCTGCAGGCAGCGCTTGCCTGGAGTGGCTTCCGGTCTCCTCTGGCAGGGCCTGCACCTTCCGGCCACCGTCCTCCCCTTTCCCTGCGGTGGTGCACCTGGACTGCTCTTCTTATTTGTCTACCTGTCCTGCCTCTAGGCATTTGACTTGGTGTGACTCCTGTAAAATAAAATGAAGGGGACGTTTCAAAAATATGGACTCCAGGGGCTGGAGCGGTGGCTCAGCCGTTTCAGCGCTTGCCTGGCAAGCACAAGGACCCGGGTTCAAACCCCAGCACCACGTACACAACTAAGTGTTGAGCAACTAAGGCCATGTGAAAAACTAAATAAAGTTGTTTCTCTCTTTCTCTGTCTCTCTCACTGTCCCTCTCTCTTAAAAAAAAAAAAAAAATATGGACTCTGTCTTCAAATGCACAGCGTTGCTTTCAGAGGCGTTGAGCTTCCCACCAAGGCAGGAAGCACCCTTGAAAGCACAGGACCTGGGTGCTGTGGGAAGGATTTCTGCAGGGGGCTGGAGGTTAAGCCTGATCAATGTCTCTCAAATTTCTCTTTGAAACAAGACACTAGGGGGCTGGAGCAGTGGTTCAGCGGTTATGGCGCTTGCCAGGCATGCGCGAGGAAGTGGGTTGGAACCCCAGTTCCACGCACACAGTGAAGCTTTGGAGCAATTGAAAGCCACATGGAAAACCAAATATAATTGATTCTCTCTCTCTCCTCTCTCTCTCTCTGTACCCCCCTTACCCCCCTTCTCTCACTGTCCCTCTCTCTTAAAAAAAAAAAAAAAAAAAAACAAAACCCAGAAGACTAGCAGTGGCTGGAACGGTGGCTCAGAGAGTGGTTAAGGCACGAGGACACAGGTTTGAACCCCAGCACCACATACACAGTGAAGTGTCAGAGCAATGAAAACCATGTGAAAAACTAAATAAAATTGATTCTCTCTCTCTCTCTCTCTCACTGTCCCTCTCTCTTTAAAAAAGAAGAGACTAGCAGTGTTGCTTGCTCAAATTATTTTTACTCTGATTCTTACACAGCCATAAACATAAAACCTGTGAGTTAAATTCTTATGTTTTAGTTTTGATTTAAATGAATTCCAAACAAATATTTAAATTCCAAACTTATTGCTGTCAAACAGCTCTGTAAAAACTTTAAAATGCCTTTTCATATGTGGAGTGTTTACGATGTGTAGACATAGGCTATATTTATGATATTTCGTCATCTATGTAGTTTGGATGAACATTTTGGCACCGTACTTAGTTGGAACTATAAATTTAGGGATGATTCCCATAGTCCAAAATTCCTATGAAGCTAGATCATGCACAACCAACTCTGAGAGAACAAGAAGATGATCCTAGTTATGCCAGGTTATTTCAATTATAAATTCCAAAGTGCTGCTTATATTTGAGATGCAGATGCACTTGCGTAGATTCCTTTTACAAATGAGAAGCTCTGAGTCATTGAAATGAAGTCAAAGGATATTTGTAGTAAGTGCTTAACAAGTATCCACCATTGTTGGGACTGAAAAAGGGTATGTAAGATAAAGTCCTTGCTCTCTGGTTAAAGACAAGTCACAAACACAATAAATAATTAAACAATAATAAAAGTCATACCTAGTCATATATGCAACAGAGTACACATACAGTTGACATGTGGAGAAGGGATAGATGATCACAAACTAGTAACTTGTGGAGAAGTAGTATGTCATCCACAGGATGATCCAAAGGAGGAAAAGGTGTGCCAAGTAACAGCAACAGTCTGTACTAAGAAACACCTCCTGTGTCAGGCAGAAGCGTGAAGCATGTGTGGGTGTGCGAGAAGGCTGACCATAGAGGTACTGAATGGTATTTAAGGGAGAATCCTTGAGCATTTCCTTAATGAGGCAGTGAGGGCCAGGAAGAAGGCTGGAGCTCTGACTCAGTGGGAGGAGGAGGAGGACTCCTCCAAGAGGAGACAGAAAGGGAAACACGATTTGTTTCTAAGGTTAGTTAATGCTCTGCAGCCAGCCATGGATAGGTGTAATATGATGGTGACAAAGAGAAGAGCCATTTACAGTGTGAGGAACTGTGGGCATGCTGGGGTGCTGATGGAGATAACTGGATAATGAGTTCAGATTAGAGCCTGTTGCATTTTCTTTGATATCATTGCTTTAAAAAGCAGAATTAGCCCCACAAGGAGATGAGCTCATTTCTCCCAATGATGCAAAGCGTGAATGAGCTTGGATAAGGCTAAAAATAGTTAGCTGGACATAAGAGAAGTTGAGGTGGCTTGTGTTTTAAATGTCTTCATCTTTTTCAGTGAAGTAGGAGGCAAGGGCATCTACGACCAAGAATGAACACATAAGATTAGGGAGAGAAGTGTAGGGAATGTGAAAAAGGCAAGCAAGGAATATTCTAGTCTAGGGATTAAAAAATCCATAAATAAAATATGGTTACTATTTAAGCAGCAATGAAAGAGCTAGGATTTGTAGCTGAATCTAGTATCATGGTTTTGAGAATTTTTTTATTCGACCTTTGATAATAACCAAATAATAAAAAACCAAGAAAGTTGACAGCAGGTAAAAGAAGCCTAAGATTGTAAGGTGAGATCTCATGGATGATTGACAGGGCTGTTCATATCAAGGATTCCAGCCCAGTGAAGGAAGTGAGGCAAATCAACTTGCCAGGATAGGAGCCAGGAAGAAGAGAAGCACAGTAGAGCAAAGAGAAGAGCAAAGGGGATGAAGAAGGGATTTGATTGTGCACCAAAAGAACAGTAATACACTCCTGCATTCAAGGTTTAAAAGTGTGGAAGCCCTGGGTCACACCACCGCAGGTGTGGCTATGCTGGGGATAACTGACATTGAGTGAGGAATGAGAAGATGAGGCCAGTGTCCTAACCCAGTACGCTGTAGCCATGAAAATGGAGGCAGAGAAGAAACTGTTGAGGAAGATGGAGGCTTTAGCGCCACCATCAGTGAGAAGGTTGGAACAGCATCTTGGTGGCTAAAAACAGCAGCAGGGAGAGAACACTTCAGGGAGTTGACATAGATTCTAGAAAAGAATCATTGATTGTGAAGAGTTAGGACAATAATGCAACAACGAGTCAGGAATCCGTTGCCCCTGTATGGAACAACTTCATTGGTCCCTCTTTAAATTGTCTTGGGCCCTGATTATTTCAGGAATTGCTGCAGCAATCAGCTTCATGCAAATGGAAGCTGATACCATCTCGGCTTGACCACACAGCTCCTATCTTGTGTGCCAGGCTTTCCTGACAATGCAATGTGGCTCTCTGTAGCATGCAGTCCAGAAACGGAAGGGATCAGCATGCCTGGGATGGACAACACTGACCAGCGCTTAGAGGGGAACCAATGATCCTCTCTTCCATCCCTTGGGCAAGCAATTTTGAGGTGCTTTCTATGAGGCTCCTTGGAATGTTCCAGATGTGTTGCTCTCCAGTAGTCCACAGCAGTGAGGAGATTGGTGTCATGGCTTTGAGTTGGCTTTCCCGCCTTCCTGGGTTTTAGTGCCTGCAGTTGCTTTTTAAAGTACACTACCTAAACACAGACCCTGTTGCAGGCCTGCTCTCTGGGACCAATCTATGGCCCTTATCTGTGGGAAGCCACTGAGTGATTAATAAGGAAGGTCTCCTGGTCAAGTGAAAGCCAGGTTTCAGTTTAGTCAAAGGGGAAGAAGCCCCAAAAAACAGAGGAATTTCTGACAAAAAAAGTTTCAAAAGAATCCTTCTGGATTTGGGTGGCAGGTCACAGCAAGAGCAGGGCTGATGGAGATGAAAGCAAGGGAGGAAAATGAGGAAGGTCAAATATGAATCATGTACATTAAATGAGCTCCTCTGCCCCGGAAAATAAATACACTAATAAGCATGAATGGCACGTTTTAGACAGTTGTATTTATTGCCGGAGCCCTGCATTTGCCTCTGGCTTCATTTGTCCCACCCTGGGCAGGACATCAGACAGTCTAGCCTTGCTGTGTATCTCCTTTTCTTGCCAACATGTTGATGTCACCCGGTGTCCAGCCCTTAACATCACTTCAATTCACATTCATGTCTTTTGTCTTTTTCCTTGGTGTCTAATTTACTGCAGTTCATTGAACTTTCTTTTCTCTGCATAGCACACATGGTCAACTCATCTAAGAGAAAATGTCAAGAAACTGTATGTATGTAGCATAACAACATGGCGTGTCCTTGGGAGGAAAGAACTAAATATACATTTGCATGTAATTCAATGATTTTAAAAAATACTTGCATATTTTTAAAAAGGACACAATTCTGGCAGAGTACTATATTCCTGGGGAAAACTTTTGTAACATCACCACTGAATTTTGTCATATTCTTTCAACTTCTAAAACTTGAATTTAAGAGTCATAAAATATTTTGAGATTATTATTCTGAGCTGAGGTTTGTCCATTTTAGACATTTTGATTGAAATTATTAGATCATCAGAGGTGTCCATATTAAATGCTAGCAAACAGAGAAAAGGCAGCTGTCACTACTTCCCAAAGCTGTTGAGCCACAAGCCACGTGCACACGCTGATCTCTTCAAGCCTGTATCAGACAACAGGCCTGGGAGAGGAGACATTCCTCTGATACTCCAATTGTTATTGCTTAGCAAGAATTTACAAAGGAGACACATTCAGTTTGGAATCAGAAAACTGAGATCAAAAGAGCACGTTAAAGTCTTCAGCTCCCTGGTTCCTGCCAGTCTTTTTTGCTACTGTTGCTCATACTCAGCCTAACCTTAATTTTCTTCACATATGGTCTTTTAAGCAATTATTCCACAGTGTAGTATTACTAATAAAACGATTACTGGTCACATTTGTAGGTCTCTTGCCCACAGCAATGCTGGGTCTGCTATTTCTCACACAGAGCCGTTCTGATTACTCAATTCCATCTCCCTCTTCTCTCACCTGCCTTCTTCTCCTCTCACATTTATGCGCATCAGAGTCACCATCCTCTCCCAGTCGTGTCTTAATTAGTACACACCACTTTTAGAATTCATCTTTCGTATCCAAGCCTTTTCAACTATTTCTGCTATTTGTTTTTGATTCCGTCTACTTTACCTCTCACCTCTCATTGATGAAGTTTTAGCAGATATTCTTTCTTAAATTTAATGTATCATCCCATCATCATAGCTAGTGATATCAGTTGATAGATTTAAAAGCACAGTTCAGGGGCTAGAGTGGTGGCTCAGCGGTTCCACGTGCTTGCCTGGCATGTGCGAGGGCTTGAGTTCAAACCCCAGCACCACATAAACCATGAAATATCGGAGCAATGAAAGTCACATGAAAAACTAAATAAAATTGATTCTCTCTCTCTCTCTCTCTCTCTCTCTTACTCACTGTTTCTCTCTTAAAATAAATTATTTAAAAGCACAGTTCAACAAAATATAATTCTTTTTTTTTAAAGAAAGAGGGACAGTGAGAGAGAGAGAAAGAGAGAATCAATTTTATTTAGTTTTTCATGTTTTCATTGCTCCACACTTGGTTGTTTACGTGGTGCTGGGATTTGAACCCGTGTCCTTGTGCATGGCAGGCAAGCACCATAACTGCTGAGCCACAGCTCCAGCCCAACAAAATGTAATTCTAACCATCCAAAAGACTAATCCACAGAAACAGTTTTGGTGAGGTGCCCTCCCTCCTCTCTTGAACAGCTAAGTTCTCCAAAAGTTACTTGACTATAGCAGTGCTGATAATCAAGACTAAAATATGTTTATTAAACATGTAATGGCAGGGGCTGGAGTGGTGGCACAGTGGTTATGACATTTGCCTGGCATGCACGAGTATGCGGGTTCAAACCCTAGCACCACATATACAATAAAGTCTCCCAGCAATGAAAGCCACATTAAAACTATATAAAAATTGATTTCCTCTGTCTCTGTCTCTATCTCTGTCTCTCTCTCTTTCTCTCACTGTCCCTCTCTCCTTAAAAAAATAAATAAATAAACATGTATTGGCCGATCCTTACTAAGCCCCTTGTAAAACAAGCTAATTCTAATGCTCTGTTACAGGGAGGTTGAAATCCAAGATTATCTACATATACAGCTAGTTGAAAGAAAATTGTATTTTACCAGCACCTATGAATGTGAAAAGCGTGATGTAGTAGATGTGGGCTGTTTGCTATGACCAATGTACTGATTTTTTTTCTTGGGAGGGTAGAATCATCCCTACCCCACGGTTCACAGGGCTTTGTTAGAGCTGACTGGAAGCCAGCTCTACCTCCGTGCTTTCCAGTTCTGTGAGTCTGTTGTGCATGTTAGCTTTTCTTTAAGCCAGTTTGATTTAGGTTCCTGTCATACCACTGAAAGAGTCCTTACTAATGTATATAGTTTGCCAAATAACAAATTTGACCAGCCCTTTAGAGCAGATCTTTTGCATTCCAGCACTTCGCAAAATGAGAGGTACATTCTGCTCATTTCAGAACCACCTGAAGTCTTACAAAATGTAGATTCTTCTGCGGTACCCCAAGCTTCTTCATCTGAATCTGTAGAGGTGAGGCTCTCATGTTTGACAAGCTACCCCTGGTGATTTTATGCATAGGAAAGTCTGAAAAACACTACTGAAGTCATGACTTCAGATTATATCAACTCAGATCAAGCTGTTTTTAAAATCAAATTGACCCTTGGGTTCAGTCAAACAGCAATTCTTTTCAAATAATTGATCATCAGATTTTAAAATGTCAGCATTGATGTAGCTAGAAAACTAAGTAAACACTGCAGGGCATGTGTGAAAGGACTGTGCCCCAATGGTGGTGTTTCAATGACTGTGGAGCTCCTTATCACCTCTTACCTGTAATCTAAGTGGCATTAGAGGACTCAGCCGCCTACCAGGGACAAGGCTTGGGAACATTAACAGAGAAGGTAGAAGGGAGAAAGTAAGTTCACCTTGCAAAGATGTCCTCAAGGAAGACCATACAGGAGACACATGGCTCTTGTGACTTTCTTTCAGCGGCTGAATGAACTTTACACCTCTCCAATACAGCATTAATTTCCCATGCTTGAATAATTCCTCATTTCCCAATGAACACGAATACAAGGAAAATCCTTCGTTTGTGAAGACCCTATGGACCTCTCTACTTCTTTGGACCTTTTTAACTACATTTAACTACAGATGTGTTTAATTAGCTAGGACAGGACACCTTGCAATTGAAGGAATTCACTTCCCAATCAGTTTCAGAAGAGGTGGAAGACGTGGAGAAAAGCACGAATCTGTCAGCTGGTCGGTAGATAAATACATTGCAGCATATATTCTGCAAGAAAGAAGAAAGAAAGGAAGGAAGGAAGGAAGGAAGGAAGGAAGGAAGGAAGGAAGGAAGGAAGAAAGATGAATATGTTTAACCCAACTGATGAATCTGTCAAACATTAGACTGAGTGAAATAATTAAAACACAGTAGGGCACATCCCATGTAACTTCTGTATGAGATTCTAAAAAGGCAAACCTACAAGGGACAGTAGAATGGCAGTCTCTTGGGGCTGTGAGACAGAGGCACAGGGAGCTTTTTAGGGTGATGAATCGTTCTCTAAATTGTGAAGAAGATTACATGATCAAATGGTATATCTCAAATGGATGAATTGTATCATATGTGAATTATACCTCAGTAAAACTATTACTGAACAGAGAAGTTTAGATGGGGTGGGAACAGATTTTACCAGAGTAGGAAAAGAAAAACAGAAAACAGTTCTAGAGAGGAATAGGCTAATACCCAGGCAGCAGAACAGGGCCTGCACACACAGGCAGGTACCAGCAAAGGCAGCACTCTGGTGGCCTAATGGGACACTCTTGTTCTGGGCCGGGAGCCTCCTCAATCTTCCCTGTCTGCTGCTGCTCAATTGTTTCAGCACCAGAGTGAATAGAGCTAGCAGAGACTCCAATTCTTCCACCAGATAAACAGGCAGGAACGAGGCCTTTGGAATTTGCTCACTGAAAGGAACATAGAGAAATAGGAGGCATAGACTAGAAAGGGCTGGAACAAGGGGATGACACAGTGACGCCCTGCCCCAGATGGGCAGGTGGGGCACGCAGCTAAGAGACGATCCGGGAGGAAGAGGACACTTACTGGTCTAAACGACGTTTATCTAGAAACCAATGACTTTGTGTGATTAGTGCCCTTGGACCTATTCAAAGATGTTAACAGGTTATTTGCTCTAGAAATAAAGTTCCATGCCACTTACATGTAACAGAGTATAGATACTAGTAAATATCCATTATGTTAGAAGGTTATTATCTAGGGGGGTGGCGGTTGATAGCTTTGTAAAAGATAGGAAAAATTGCTTCTGAAAAATTGAGGGCATTTAGCAAGCAGGCTTGATTACAGCTGCTTTACCTTCCAGTGAGAATAGAAGGGTTTTCTTTTCTTTTTCTTTTTTTTTTTTTGAGAGTGCTTTCCCATAAATATCCTGTCCACATGCTGAGAGGAAAAACGAGAATGGTAGAATTCGGTCCATTTTGTGAACCCCTTTAAAACAAGAGGATGCCCCCATCAGCAGTATTTTATGAGCGAGAGGATGCATTTGAGCTGTCAAGTGGGATAACATTTTATTTAAACCCTAATTTTCTCTTTCACTCGTTTGCTGTCATAAACCAAATGAAATTTGGCTTTTAAAAAAAGTGGTAACTCATGTGAAGAAACAATTAGAGGGATTATTAAAAATCCATAAATTATATTAAATTTATAAAAAGCTCTTAGTGCCAATAAATAAGTCATGTCCTTATCTAGACACATTCAAACTGGGCATCCATAAAAAAAGCACGAGGAAATGAAAAGTTCAAATGGAAGAAGAATCACTAGATGAATTACTTCATCCTAAATGTTGCAATTGGCTTCTTTTACAGGAACAATTTTTTTCCAGAGGTGATAAACGCAGAACCTCATCAATCTAGCTTTTTACCCTTGGCGGATACTTGTCTTTCTGTATGCATATTTTTTTTTCCCTCTTTGGCTCCAGACACAAAACAGAGTATCATTGTGATCCAGGATTTGTTTGAAGAGATTTCATCTGGAAAGAAGTCAAGCAGGGCACTAGCAGGGGAGCTTTTACAGATTATGACCTTTAATCTGGTTAATACTCTGAAACACAAAGATCCGAATGCGGGGATAAGGTTACTTCATATGTGGCCATGTGTCTCACCACCATCCCCCGCCCTTAGGAAGTCATCCCAGAGGCTGAAAGGACAAGCTTGTGCACAGTGACAGGATAAGGGGGAAGATAATATAGATATAATGTACATATTCCAAATCTAGCACAGGATAATCACCCAATAACAAGATTCACTTATTCTGCTATTATTGCAATAGGAATCAATTTCCTTTTTTGTGTAGGATTCATATCTATGATCATTGATAGAGTGTTGGGGTTGAGTGTAAGTAAGGTTTTATTTCCACTTCAATATTTAGGCTAATCTCTAAAATTTTACTTTTTTACTAAAAGGTTATATAAAATCAATGTTTAACTTTACATGTTCATTTGGAGACCAGTAAATTTTAATTCACCCTCCTTTAGAAACCATCTGCTGAAAGTAAATCTTCCCAGCATCTAAGTTAAATTGTGAATATCCTTCCCTTGATTTAAACACAAAGAAGTTTCCAGAAGATACTAAATGATATAATTTTTTTCCACCTAAAATGAAAGGTTAAAGTTTATTTCCCAATTTGAATTTGATTTTTTTTAGATTGTATATTTTTTAATGGTCATTTAAAGTCCTAAGACATTATTTCTGTTTGAAAAATAGTAACTGTTTTTGTGCAGATCAGTTTTCCAACACATTCACTTGCATACCCATGCCTGTGAGCAGGAGGCTTAGGCATCTCAATGGTGAGTCCCCAAGTAATAAATACTCGACTTAAGAACAATTTATATGCAGAACAAGTTATCACAGGAAGCAAACCCCAAGTCCCTAGTTCCTATGGGCACCATCTCTTTGTTAACCAGTAATATATGGGGAGCAACTCATTTAAATGAATACTTTAGATTGCAAACATAATAACAGAGATGCTGACCCTTGACAGTATCTATCCACCTGCTCTTTGAACGGGTCATTGTCCTCTAAATCAGTTTCTTTCGTACTGATCCTTTAAAGCAGAGAGAAGTGTGGAAAGTTGGAGTGCTGGTTGCTACTGTAATAGCATTATAGTTCTGGATTTACAATGGGTGAAGTTCTTGCAGACTAATTGGGAAACTGAATTGCATTTCTAAAAATATTGCCCAAGAAAAAGTAAATTCCAAATTTCAGACAATTGATTTATACACTAACTCTTGGAACTAACCCACTCAAATCAGGAGCTTCTCAGATGATACTTGTGAGGTCAACTATTTGCCATATGGGTTAAGAAACTGAAGTTAGGCTAAGTAACATCCACAGAAGTTTCAGAGAACATTTCCCAGACACATGTACTATATAGATTATTCATCTCATTCACCCTATAAGTTGCTTTTCTTTCTTTCTTCCTTTCTTTCTGTTGCTGCTCATATATAAAAACTATCAAAAAATAAATGAGCCAATATTTCTTTCAAGTGAAATTTTAAAATATGAACATTTTTAAAAACTCCTTTGTGTAGAGAAGCCAGTAGATTTAACTCTTTCAATCCTTTGATGACTATGGAAAGGCTAAGTTCTGATTCTATTCACACCTCACTGTGCTCAAATAAACCTCTTTTTAAAAACTATTCTGTATACTTTGTAGTTAAAAGAGTGGAGAAGAGAGAGCTAGCTGGAAACCGGGCTGGAGAGGGGGCTCATTGGTGGAGCGCTTGCCTGGCATGCCTGAGGACCTGGGTTCAAACCCCAGCACCACATACACAGCTAAGTGGAGGAAAAATAGAAACCAGTTAAAAAAAATAACTCTCACTCCCTGTTTAAAAATGAAAAGAATGGCGAAGAAAGAACAAATGGAAACAGAGTGCTTCAATTTAACGGTGTATGGGAGACTGGCGCTTAGGAAGCTTCTTCGCCCTGTTTTCCTCTATGGATTCTGCTTCTCAATGCATTTCTTACATGGAAAATTTTAAAATAGATTTATTTTAGTAGGGAAACAACAGAACAAAATTTAAGATACCATTAATATAGTTCTGGGACAGAGCAAAGTGTTAATGCAGAAGGAGCATACATTAGAGAACAAGCGACCTTTCTCAGGATGAACTTCCCACATAAATCCTCTCCCTCCTCTGGAGGTGGCAAGACAAATACCTAGGCTGTCAAAATCAGAAAGCTTTTGATATGGGGCCTGGGGCAAGTGATACAGTTTTTAATACCATTTTCCTCATTTATAGAATGAGGATAATGACACCTTCTTGTTCTAAAATACTATGAAAACTAAGAATAAAAATTAAAAAATACTTCTGGTTTTGTGGAAATACACTGAAAATATCAGCCTTTAATTTTTTTTAATTTTTAATTTTTTATTTTTGAACAACCATATAAGTTTTTAACAGAATAATATGAAATGTGTATAGTTTCTGGATACCAGATTTACCCCCAGGAGTGCCTCCCCAATTACCCACCCATATCCCTCCCTTCCCTTACCCACAATATCTCTAAAAAAGTATTAGGCTGCATAATATTACACCTTATCTGGATTTAACACATGATAAAGGACCACCTTTCTGAATGGCCAGGGTCTAGTTCCAACCTGCACAGATGAGTGGAGACATTCAAACCTTGGATCTCTGGGTTAAGCTGATATTACTAAGCATAAATTCTTCCATTTACCTTCAAAGGCTGCAACATCATGGTTTCTAATTGCTGTGTAAAATTCCATGGTATAAATGTACCACAGGTTTTGGATCCATTCATCCAGTGAGGGACATCTGAGTTGTTTCCATAGTCCACCAATAGTAAATTGAGCTGCTATGAACATAGATATTGCTGTGTCACTATAATGTGCTGATTCTAAATCCCCTGGAAAGATACCCAGGAGTGGAATAGCAGGATCCTATGGTGGGCTCGTCCCTAGTTTTTTGAGGATTCTGCACACTGCTTTCCAGAGGGGCTGTACCAGTCTGCAGCTCCACCAACAGTGTGTTAGTGTGCCTAACTCTCCACAGCCCCTCCAGCATCTATTATTGTTTATTTTCTTCATCTTTGCCATTCTGACTGGTGTAAGGTGATATCTTAATGTGGTTTTCATTTGCATTTCTCTGATTACTAGAGATTTAGAGCACTTTCTCATGTATTCACTGGCTTGATCGATGTCCTCTGATGAGAAGTTTCTATTTAGCTCTTTGGTCCATTTATTAATTGGGCTGTTAATGTTTTTGTAGTTGAGGTTTTTGAGGATTTTGTAGATTCTGGATGTGAGACCCCTGTGGGAGGAATCATAGCCCATGATTCTCTCCAGTTCTGCAGGAAACCTCTTGACTCTTTTGATTGTTTCCTTGTCAGCCTTTAAATTTGAAGATCACTGGGTCATTTGGTTGTGACTTTTAAATGCCTGAGCAGGTGAGAACTTGTTCTTTTGAATGTCCAAAGCTTTTATTTGTTTCCCTTTTTAATCAACAAGATTATTAAGTTTATCTATTTATAGTACTCAGAGCCCACCATATACTTCTACAGGCACTGTTTCATTTGATGCTTACTGTAGCTCTATGAGGTAGATGCAATTTTCTTTTCTTCCTGTGAGGAAGCTGATATCTCACCTGAACCCCACGACCTGGACGCATAGAGGTCAGCCTTGAACCTAGGTCTTCTGGGTCAAACTGTCATGGAGCCTTTGCAGGCTCATGGTAGGCACAGCCAGCTCCTCCTCAGGGAGAAGGCCATGGTTTTCTTTATCCTTCTCATTTTCCGAGCTGCATTAACACACACCAGAATAATGGGATGCATTGTCAGGAAGGGACACGTATCTGTGTACATTGCAAATAGAATGCAGATCCAATACAGGCAGCTGCAGAGTTCCATATAGTTCAACTAAGAATTGCTATTCATTATTCCTCTACCTTATTTGTTCTGATTTTTTTTTTCTAACAATCAAATGGGGGATGGGATCAGGAGGTAATGAACAAGAGAGAAATGCCAGTAATCACGGTGAGTAACAGTTGTAGGGGTAAAGTGACAGCTCAAGGCTTTATTGTTGTCATAAAAGTGGTGCAGTTTTAGAGCCCTAAGATGAGCAAATCTCTGGGGTCTAAGTCCACTGTGGTTCTAATAGCATTAGAAAGGGTGAGTTGGTATAAACAATAACAAGATTTATGTTAGTGCAAACTGCTGACTATTGACTCTGATTTTGAAGAAAGGAGAAAAGAGAAAGCAAAACAAGACCAGATTCCTGTGATGGCCCCATGTATGGGAAAGTGGAAGCTTGACCAGTTCTAGTGGACGTTAACAATGGGAAGGCAAGCTACTGATTCTGTGCCTTAAGATTATAGTCAACAGAAGAAAAATGGAAAAAAAAAAAAGGAGTCTGAGGGGCTGGAGCAGTGGCTCAGCAGTAGAGCACTTGCCTGGCATGCAGGAGGACCCAACTTTGATCCCCAGCATCACATACCCAACCAAGTGGAGGAAAAACAAAAACTAGATTAAAAAAACCTGGGACTGAGCCTGATTCTTTTCTTCTTTTTTCAATTTACTATCAGAGAGAAGTGATACTTTTCTACTCTGAGGAAACTTCCCCTTGGCTCTATGAATATTATTGTACCATGACAAACATTTTGGTTTCATCAGTTTATATTAACAATTTCATTAATTTACCTATGTATTTTCAGCAACCAAAAAATGTTCCTTATTGTATTCTTTTATACTGGAAGTCCAGCTTCTTAAAAACCACTACATGATTACAAAAACAAATATGTAGTAAGGGAGTCACAGTAACAGGAGAGGATTTAACCAAAGTACCATTGATCTTAATAAAAGAAAAATCAAGCTTAAAAGAGAGAATTGAATACTTGAGCACAAGATCTGCTCCCATAATCTAGGAATTTTATGACCTCCCTAAAGGAAAGAGTATGTGGTCTGTTAAATCCGATCATAAAATATCTCCTTGAGGCCTTAAAATGTAATGTGTCGGATGTTCAATCCATCCAGTATGGGCCAATTGTGATGCTAAGATGTGAGCCACCAGTTCCCAGTCCTTCTGATGTTATTGCCAGTGTACAGCCTTCAGGAAAAGGGTGACAACTATAAAGCTGAGGTAATACTACAATTATTTGGAGAGAAATATATTTTCATTATATATATTTTACATGTGCTTGAATATCATATCTATACATCCGTTTTCTATATGAAACCTGGAAGAACACAGATTAAACTCTTGGCTGCTAACCTGTGAAGCCTATATAGTTAAGAAGCACCATTTACTTTTTTTTTTTTAAGAGAGAGAGGGACAGTGAGAGAAAGAGAGAGAGAGAATCAATATTTATTTAGTTTTTCATGTGGCTTTCATTGCTCTGACACTTTGCTTGTGTATGTGGTGCTGGGGTTTGAACCCCTGTCCTCACACATGCGAAGCAAGTGTCATAACCGCTGAGCCATCGCTCCAGCTCCAACAGCACCATTTACTTTTGTATATTAACACATTGCTTGGTTTCTATACTAAGAATTTATTAATCTGGCAAATAAAAATTAAGTCAACATGTTTTTTCTCTTCTTAACACATGAGGTGATAGAAAACTTTTAAATAATCTGGCAGTCTTAGACAAGTTCAATGAAGTTAAACCCAGAAATTTTGGGCGTGATTTTGTGGCTTAAACAGAAATCACAATGTTAGAGTGTTGTTTTTGTATTTACTAGAACAGCTCTATAAATGAACTAATTCATCTTAATTTTTTATTGCCTTTGAGATGCATTTAAAATCAAATAGTCAGCAATTATTCCTGCCTCAGGAGCAAAAAGCATTACCCCAGGCAAGTCACTGATTTATTACTATGATGAGTTCATTGCCACCAAAGAACATTTTGGAGGACCAATTCTAGGGACGCATGTTGTAAAAAAGATATAATCTGGGGCTGGAGCAGTGGCTCTGCGGTTATGGCGCTTGCCTGGCAGGAGTGAGTACGTGGGTTCAAACCCCAGAACCACATACACAACGAAGTGTCTGAGCAATGAAAGCCACATGAAAAACTAAATAAAAATTGATTTTTTCTCTCCTCTCTCTCTCTCATTGTCCCTCTCTCTCTTTAAAAAAAGAAAAAAAAATATATATAATATCTGATGGTTTGGGATTGGGCACTCATGCCCAAAAAGTGGAATAATGGGGCTGGAGTGGTGGCTTGGGAGTTACGGCGTTTGCCTGGCCTGCAAGTGTGGGGTTCAAAGCCCAGCACCCACGAAGCTGAGCACCCACATACACAATGAAGTCTCAGAGCAAGGAAGACCACATGAGAAACTAAATTAAAAAAAATTGTCTCTCTTTCTCTCTCTCTCTTTCCCTCTCTCTCTCTTTCACTGTCCCTCTCTCTTAAAAAAAAAGTAGAATAACAGCAAGATTTGAGTATGATAATGAACAGTCCTATGCCACTTAGAAAGCTGGGATGCTCTGGGCTTAGAACCCTCTGAGGTGCAGTCTCACGCTGAACAAAGCTGTGTTTAAATACACAAGTCCTGTGAGAATGGAGACTGAGAACCAGAGGGCAGTTTGGCTTATTTATTTGCAAATATTTTTTTAAAATACATAGTAGAAACCAAAGACCTAATCTTGAGACATCTAACAGAGGGAGGGGAGGGATAGGGCTTGGAGGAGGCGGGTGTGCTTAGAAATGCTTGACCAATTTCATAAATCAAGTCGCTTATAAAGGTATATGAAAGAGACCAAGTTCATGAAAACCCAGAAACCAAAGATTTGCAGAAGAGACACTCTCTAAAGCAATTGAGCAAGGAGAAAAAGGGCAAGGAAGAGATACTTCATAAAGCCAGGCCTAAACTAATGCTTTTTGCCCTACACCTTCACATTTACACTTAACCTAAAAAGATTAAAATATCATAATAATTCTGAGATTTCTGGCTCTCAAGATTTCCATTATGACACATCAATAAGGCAAGGCAAGGTGACTGAGGAAGAACGGCCGGCTTTCATTTCCTGCTCATTTGAAGGTCACTTTTGGAGATAAAGATTATATTTTTGCAGAACCAGAGGATACATGAACATTTCTAGAAACTTGTAACATCAGATGTTCTGAACGAGCGAAGGAAAATGAATGATCCTATTAAGATACTTCTGACCATAAATCAGAGGTGTTAAGCTCTGACTGGCTAGCTTCAGCTTCCCATTTGACTCATTTGAAAATGGAACTGATGTGAATATAGATTGGAGAAAAGATGCTCAGAACCATTAGAGGTGGCTCATAAGCTACTGCTCACGGATCTCAGATTGAAATACAATGTGCCTAGCACCCAGGGACAAATATTTGCATCCTTTCATTGTTAAGTGACTTCATACAAGTAGCAGAAAAATGGGTGTCATGCTTGCAATACAGAAGAACTGCTTGTGTTAAAACCCACAGGCCCACGGGGGAAGAGAGGTGAGCAGTTTACTAATGACTGACACTTGGGAAAGGAGGTCTCGTTTTCAAGTGTACTCCTGTCTCCTATCTGCAAAGGCATCTATTTCTCGCCATGTACTGGTGTTACAAACCTTCCTCTCTCTAATGTTTCTAGTGATATTTTGCTTCGACCTTTTAATGAAGAAACCTCTCAGCAAGGAAGATGTGAATCCATTTTTCTGCCATTCTTTCTGAGTTCTTAGTTTCTAGGAACTTTCCCCAGATATGAAATTCTGTCACTCATTCAAGGGCAAGCAGTTTAACCCTTCTGAATCTCTGCTTTCTTGTCTCTATGAAGTCACTATAATCCTCATCCCACATAGTAGCTTTGAGGCATAGAAGTGGATTAACTGCCCATGCACTCAGAGGCTGCTGCAACCTTGGTCCCTAGAGACCCGGTTACTGCTTGAGATGGTGGCAAACCTTGGCAACAACCACATGGTTTTGGCTCTGCAGGAATGCAGGGTGCTGGAGTTAGGGGTTCATGGAAGCTTCTGATAAGATTTCAACTAAGGCCTGGATGGCCAGGCAAAGTGTAGGAGGGTTTCTATGCCTCTATCTTTTCCTTGTGAAGTGGAAATATTGATTCTGTGCCTCTATATATTGGATAGATGTAACTTGTTGTTTATTTTTACAGGGGAAAACATGCAAGAGTTTGTCTTATGTCTCAAAAGAACTTTGGACTGGGACCTCTGGGTAATGTTGGAATTGTTAAGACTATGAGGACTCTTGAAAATAGACAATATGCATGAGTTTTGGGGGGCTAGGGGAAGAATGTAATGGTTTAGGTATGAGGTGTCCCCCAAAAGTTCATGTGTGAAAGAAACACTGCAAGAAAGTTCACAGGAGAAATGGTTGAGTGCCTTTACCCGATCAGCGCGTTAATCCTCGGATACAAGCTAATGGGGTGGCAACTGCGGGCAGGCACGGGGTATGGCTAGGAGAGGTGGAGGTGCCTTTGGGTTTATATTTTCTCCCCTATGAATGGAACCCTCTCTCTCTCTCTCTGCTTCTTCACTGCCATGTCCTGAGCAGCTTTCCTCCTTCGGAAAGTGATGGAGTCAGGTGACTGTGGACTGAGACCTCCAAAACCATGAGCACCAAATAAACTTAAAAAAAAAGGCCCTAAGCCTAAGAAAATAGTGATTCACTCTATAAATTATAATTTTATAATCTAGGCAGTTTCTCCAACTGTAAGTTGTTGAGAAATATAACTATTTTTTCCATACTTAAAATTTGAATTACATAGTCCTTTAGTGCTAACACATATTAAAGAAAGAAGAAAAAGATACTAAAGTAACATTCTATTTTTTTGATAAAGGATTTTTGACATGTCTATAAAATTCTAATACTAAAGATCAAGCAGGACCTCACTGAAAACCCAGTGTGTATGAGCTGAGTTTTTTTTTTAGTAAATAAATGATCAATACATCATATTATAGAATCCAGAATCTCTGTTTCTATCTCCCAAAAAAATTCCTTGAGAGGATACTTTAATTTTGTTTTGACATGTTTTTTGGTACTTGTAGGGGTGACTTTTGCAGCTAGGTACAAATACTGTAGTTTGTAAGGCTTTGAAAGTTTTGTTACTTCATTCAGAGGCATCCCAAGATTTTCTTTCTTCTTTTCACAAGAATAGGTTTTCCTCGTTCAAGTCAGAAATTTAACAACATAATTAAAATATCAACTAATTCTCATAAAATCTGAAACCATTCACTGATGTGACTTGGTGCACAAAATATTTTAAAACTGGGCTTTCTAACTTACCATGTATGAAAGTATTTTCAGGGTTTTTCAAAGTTTATTTTAAAAAAGGAAGATAAAGGCATCACTTCTTGTCTTTATCATGTCCTGTATCCTTGATCACATACTCCAATCCAAGTACAACGTTCACGGTTTCCTACATTCATCCATTCATTTGCTCATTTAAGTGTTCATTCCACAATATTCTCCACCCTCACAGGCTTTAGGATCTATTATGGGAAAGAGATATTTAAAAAAAAAAAAAGTCATACAAGATGACAAACCATGGCATTTTTTCTTTTTTTTTTTTAGGGCTGAGGACTGGACTTGGGGCCTTGCGCCTGCTAAGCAAGCACTCTGCCACTGAGCTAAATTCCCAACCCCCATGGTAAGTTTTCTAAAAAAATAAAATAAAATAAATGGATTGGGAGCCATAAAAGCTTAGAACAGGGAATCTGATCTAGTCTGGTGGTTCAGGGAAGATTTCCTGAGGACGAGACTGGACTGAGGTATGAAGACTACCTGTCAGTCAATGATGGAAAAGACAAACACAATGCCACCTTATCAACCTAGATTTGTTTTTTATTTTTTTATTTTCTTTTTTAAGAGAGAAAAGGGGCTGGAGCGGTGGCTCAGTGTTTACAGTGCTTGCCTGGCATGTGCATGCACTCGAGTTCAAACCCCAGTACCACGTACACAAAGAAGTCTCGGAGCAATGAAAATCACATGAAAAACTAAATGAAATTGATTCTCTCTCTTCCTCTCTCCCACTGTCTTTCTCTCTCTCTTTGACAGTGAGAGAGAGAGAGAGGAAGAGAGAGAGAATCAATTTCATTTAGTTTTGCATTGCTCTGACACTTCGTTGTGTACATGCTGCTGGGATTCAAACCCGTGTCCTCGCACATGCCAGGCAAGTGCCATAACCACTGAGCCACTGCTCCAGCCCCTCAATCTATTTTTAAAGATTGTGAAGAATTATTGAAGTGAGTGGAAAGAAGCCCAATGTAGCTGGAGACTTTGAAGAATATTTCCCAATCCTGGTGGCTTTTGGGGAACTTTTAGAGAATCCAGGGGCCTGAGAACCATCCCCAGAAATTTAGATATAACCATTATGGCTAGATAAAGATTCTGGAATTTTTAAAACTTTCCCTAGCTAATTCTAATGTAGCCAAAATTCAGAATTACTACCTTAGAGTTAGGGTAATATGGCTGTATAAACATCTTGGGATTAGATCATGTAGTACCTTGAGTGCTTTTGCAAGGTTTTTGGTCTTTATACTAAGAGCAACGAGAAACCTCTGAAAGGTCATGTGAAAATGGATATGCAAATGTAATGGTGGCCCAGACAGTAAATGGTCATAATAATGAGCTAATCATTAGCCTTAGTGACCTGGATACACTCTTTCATTCCCTTGGTCATTTCTTTCCCCTTGTGAAATAATAGTTTATTGAGATGTGATTTTGTGGGGTTTTTCCTTCTACATTTTTAAATTCTTTGTCACTTCAAACAGCTAGCCACTCTTGCCATAGGGAAGGATTGTGTCAAAACTGTTTGAAATAAATCCTCTCTCAGTGTTTTGCAAATGTTATTTTGTTAACTTATTTCATTCTATAGTAGAAGGGAAGAGATGGCAGCGTCATGCAAAGACTAGTATCAGTTGTGGTTAGAGGAGGTAAACAACATCAGGGATAACCAGTGGTGATCTGAAAGTCCCACAGTAGAACAATTCAAGGACTGACCAAGACTTGGTGAGGATACCTTCTCTGAGAATCACATGAACCACTACTGCTGATTAACACTGTATTTCCCACCATCCATGTAGGATGCTGACTTCAGGTTAATGTAATCGGTTTTTTTTTTTAATTTTAATACTAGGGATTGAACCCAGAGGCACTTTTACCGCTGAATCGTATCCCCAGTCCTTTTTTCATGTTTTTTATTAATTTTATTTTTTTTAAAGAGAGAGGGACAGTGAGAGAGAGAGAGAGAGAAAGGGAGAAACAACTTTATTTAGTTTTTCATATGGCCTTAGTTGCTCCAACACTTAGTTATGTACGTGGTGCTGGGGTTTGAACCTGGGTCCTCGCGCTTGCAGCGCCGAAACCGCTGAGCCACCGCTCCAGCCTTTTCATGTTTTATTTTGAGACAGGATCTCACTAAGTGGCTTAGGGCCTCACTAAGTTGTTGAAGCTGACTTTGAACTTGTGATCCTCCTGCCTCAGTCTCCCAATTCACTGGGATTACAAGTATGTGTTATCATGGCTGGCAGAGGTTAGTGTTATTTATTATTTATTTATTTATTTATTTATTTTTAAAGCGAAAGAGAGGGACAGTGAGAGAGAGAGAGAGTGAGAGAGAGAGATCAATTTTATTTAGTTTTTCATGCTGCCTTTGTTGCTCGAATACTTTGTTGTATATGTGGTGCTGAGGTTTGAACCTGTGTACTTGTGCATGCCAGGCGAGCACCATGATCCCTGAGCAACCACTCCAGCCCCAGATTAATGGAATTTAAAGAGAAAAAGATCTTACATACTAGAGTTGTGGAAGCAGGTTAACAACCTTTACAGATTCCCAGGCAGATTCTAGCTCATCACGACAGAGCTAGAAATAGAGGAGTGTGCCTGATAGACCCTTTCTAGAGATTATAGCCAGTGAAGAAAACAGACTAAAGGGGCTGGAGTTGTGGCTCAGGGGTTATAGCACTTGCCTGGCATGTGCATGGACACAGGTTCAAACCCCAGCACCACATCCACATGGAGTGTCGGAGCAACGAAGGTCACATGAAGAACTGAGTAAGATTGATTCTCCATTTCTCTCTCTCATTGTCGCTTTCTCTCTTATAAAAAGACTAGAAATAAAATAATCATCGTTCCATAAAGAGGAATACTCTGATAAGTGTTCAGGAAGATTGCTGAAATACAGTGGTTAAAGGTGCTGCATAATATTTAAGCCAAAACCTGAGCATGGGTCAGGCATGCCAAGGGTCTAGGAATGAGGGAGGCTGAGGGAAAATGAGTTTAAAAAGATGGCCAGACAGACCAGCTGTCTGTCTATAAGCAAAGAAGAGAACAACAGAAGATAAGACTTTAGAGGTAAGAGTCAGATCATATAGGAACTGAAGTAGGAAATCTGAATTTCATTAAGTGCAGTGGGAAACTACTGAAGAGTTTTAAGCAAAGGAGTAACATGAGCCTGTTTTGAAATTAACTATAAAATATTTTAATGTTCATTATGTACAAATAAGATAGTTTCAGTCACCACCTTTATTTAACAAATATTACAAGAATATTTTAAAGAAACCAAGCTTATACAGATACATTTTTTTTAAAAAGAGAGAAACAACTTTATTGAGTGTTTCACATGGCCTAAGTTGCTCTAACACTCAGTTGCGTACGCGGTGCTGGGGTTTGAACCCAGGTCCTCGTGCTTGCCAGGCAAGCGCCGAAACCTCTGAGCCACCGCTCCAGCCCATATACAGATACATTTGAATCTTCAGTTCTCTTTTTTCCTCAGTAGTAGCCAGTATCCCGAAGATTTTAAGACTCTTATTATAAATATTATTAATAAAAGTTTGTGTAACTATCTTGATGTTTTTAAACTTAAGATCAATGGCATATTTGTGAATCATTATGGGGCTTGTTTGTTTTAAAATTAATATTTAGTTTGGCAAGGATAAAAAGGGAGAAGACTCAAATCACTAAATATTGGAATAACAGAAGAGGCACTACTGCCCAACTTAGAAAAAATAAAAATATAAGGAAATACCATAAACAGCTGTATGGCAACAAATTACATAATCTACTTGATTTGGAAAAATTCTTAGAGACAAACTACCAAGACCAATTCAAGAAGTTAGAAAAAATTGGAAAAGTCGAGGAAAGAAATGAATTAGTAATAAACATAAAAAAAATCTCACAAAGAAAAGCCCCTGCTCAGCATCACAGCAAATTCAACAAATATGTAAAGGAGAAGTAACACCAACTGCTGACAAACTTCCCAAAATTAGAATAGCAGAGAGCATTCCCCAGGTCATTCTATGAGGGCAGCATTACCCTGATAACAAAAGCAGACACATATCACAAGAAAGCTGCAGACCAATATGAATATAGATGCAAAAATCCTCCAAACACTAGTAAACTGAATCCAGAGGCATAGAAAGGATTATACACCATGACCCAGGTGGATTTATGCCAGAAATGCAAGGTTGGTTTAACATATAAGATGATATGACCGTTAATCATTATAACACATGATCATCTCAACAGACTGAAAGTAAACCTTGACAATACCCAACTCCTTTGCATGAGAAAAACACTTAACAATCTAGAAATAGGAGTGAATTTCCTCAACTTGACACAGGACATACATTTAAAAAAAAAATCCATAGGTAACTTTAGACTTAATGGTGAAATAATGAATGCTTTACCCCTAGGATAGAAACAAAACAAAAATGTCTGTTCTTGCCACATTTACTCAACATTATACTGAAGATGCAGACAGGGTAACGAGTCAGTGGGAGGGGAGAGTAGAGAAGGGTTGGGGAAAGAAGGAAGGAAGAAGGGAGAAAGGGGAGACCATCCAGATTAAAGAGGAAATAGAAAATCTCTGTCCAGGGTCTGAGGATAGGGCTTAGTGGTAGAGCACCTGCCCAGCAGGTGGAAAAGCCTGGAAATGATCCCCAGCACTGAAAAACAAAACCAAAAGAAAAAAAAGAAAGAAAGAAAAGAAAAGGAAAAAAGCCACAACTCTGTCTAGATCTTATATGTAGAAAATCGTAGGGAATGCACACACACACACAGGATTAGAACTAATAAGAATTTGACAAACTGCAGAATATAAAATCATAAAATAAATTGTATTTTTATAAACAATAAACAATTTGAAAAAATTTTAAATTCTATTTATAATAGCATCCCAAATTTTAAACAAATACATTAAAAACTGTAAAAGTTATTGAAAGGAAATAAAAACCTAAGGATGGAAAGATATCCATGTTCAGATTAGGAGACTTCAGACTGTTAAAATGGCAATATTCTCCAAATTGAGTCAATTGATACAGATTTAAAGTAATTCTTATCAAATTCCAGATGCCTTCATTATTTTTTCTTTTTGATACATGGATAACTCAAGAGATTGACAATATATGAAAAAATCTTATCAAAGAAGAAAAACAGTGGGGAACTCACATTCATTTCAAAACTTAGCACAAAACTTGTGTAATCAATTCAGTATGGCAACGGCATAATGATAGAGACTCAGAGCAATGGAATACAATGGGGGACCCAGCAAGATGCTCATGTTTATGGTCAATTAATTTTTCTTTTAATTCAACAAATGTTTGTTGCATACTGCAGACATAACAGGCACGATGGTGATAAACCTTGCAGACACAAAGGTTAGCAACAAACGTACTTGGCTCTTGCTCTCAGGGAACTTGCAGTGAGGTGGGAGGGACAGACAATAATCAAATAATGATGCAAATAAATGAAAAATTCTCACTGTGATAGATACAAGAAAGGAGACGTGTGTAGTTCTACAGGAACATGTAGACCTAACCTTGGGGAGAGGAAAGGAGCTAAAATATGTGGAGTAAGACTGAGGTAACGTGGCAGTGAGGAAAAAAAAAAGAGCATTTTAGATAAAAGGAGTAGCTTGTTCAGAGACCTCATGACAGGAGGGAGCTCGGTATACCCAGCAATTGTAAAATATGGCCAATTAATGTCCAACAAGCATGTCAAGACAATTTAATAGGTAAAGAATAGTCTTTTCAGAAATGGTGCTAGGAAATCTAGATGTCCACACATGCAAATGAATGAATATGGTAAGCAAAAATTAATTCAAAATAGACTGCAGGCCTAAAATTGAGGTAATAATATAAAATTCATAGAAGAAAACATCCCAACAGAGGATTAGAAATGGTTTCTTAGACAACAAAAGTATACCAGGAAGAAAATGTGTCAAGAGACATCATCAAAAAACAACTCACATGGAGCTGGAGCGGTGGCTCAGCAGTTATAGCATTTGCCTGATGTGCACAAGGACCTGGGTTTGAACCCAGCACCAGGTACACAACAAAGTGTCAGAGCAACGAAAGCCACACGAAAAACTAAATAAAACAGTTTCTCTCTCTCTCTCTCTCACTGTCCCTTTCTCTTAAAAAAAAAAAAAGGACCCACAGAATGGGAGAAAGTATCTGTAAATAATATATTTGAGAAGGAACACTTATCCAGACTATATAAATCTTTGAGTTCAACCACAAAAACACAACACCACCCAGCCTGAGATAGAGAGTCACTGTGTTGCCCAGGTTGGCCTCCAACTCCTGGACTCAAAAGAGTCTCCTGTTTCAGCTTCCAGAGCCCTGGGACTAGAGGTACCCACCTCTGTGCTCAACTATAATAGCCCATTATTAAAACACTCAAAGGATTTGAATAAACATTGTTTCAAAGCAGAGCCACAAAGGTCAGTCAATCAACATGATAAAAGATGTATTTCCCTCATTAGCCACAGGGAAATACAAATCAAAACCATAACCAGATACCACTTCGCCCCCACCAGGATGACTCAGATTACAAAGGCAACCACAGTACTAGCATGAATGTGGAGATACTGGAAGGGACACTCATATTTTGCTGATAGGATTGCAAAATGGTGCAGCCCTTTTGGAAAATAATCAGCCAGCTTCTCAAAAAAGTTAGGTGCTCTGGTTTGGATTGGTGCACCTCAAGGGCCCCTGTGCTAAAGCCTTGGCCACTACAGGGAGGTGGTAGAACTTTCTTTAAGAGGCAGAGACTAGAGGAAGTTGTTCTTGTTATTGGGGGCAGGCCCTTGAAGAGGCCGTGGGTGTCCCTGCCCTTTCTCTTCCTCTCTCGTGTTCTGGCGTGCTGCCTCACCATGTGATCTTTCGGTTCTGTTCTGTTACTTCTTCTTCTTCTTCTTCTTATTATTATTATTATTATTATTTTTGCTTCATGCATTTGAAGCTCACTTATTATTATTATACATTATTAAATATCCCTAATTATTACTAATGATATTCCTTGCTCTGAAATCAATTTTGTTAATGTCAATAAATACTCCATATTTCTTGTTTAGTCTTCTCCTATGTTTTAAAACCTCTTTACTTTCAATCTTTTCTTCATCATTTTAAAGTGACTTTCTGGTAGATGCCAACTGGTTTTGTCTTGCTTTATCATCTGGTGTGAAAATTAATGCCTTTTAATTGCTTGTTTAGACCATTTAAATTTAATGACTATTGACATTATTAGTTTTAAGTTTATCATCTTGCTACTTGTTTTCTGTTTGTCTTATTTCATCTCTTGGCATCTACCTTACAGGTCTTAGGACCCTGGAAGCCCATAGCAATAACTTTACTTTGTGATTTTTTTCCTGCTTTTGGACCATGAAGATTTTTATTTATATATTATAAGGTTGTATCACTCAATGTGTTCTGCTATATTTACATTTCTTATTTTTTAATATTTTATGTTTCAATTGTCATATATCTGCTGCTTATGATAAACAGCAAACTGTTACATTGTAGTAGCTTCTCAATTTTTTCCTATGTGGAAAATGATTAGAAGGGAGAAAAGATAGCTCAAGAGAAGGTGGAAAGGGCTGGAGCGGTGGCTCAGTGGTTACGGTGCTTGCCTGGCATGTGCAAGGACTGAAGTTTGAACCCCAGCACCACGTACACAACGGAGTGTTGGAGCAACGAAAGCCACATGAAAAACTAAATAAAAAATTTTGATTCTCTCTTTCTCTCTCTCTCTCTCTCTCTCTCACTGTCCCTCTCTCTTAGAGAGAGAGAGAGAGAGAAGGTGGAAGAGCAGAAAGAAGGCTATTCCTACAGTCAAACTAAGAGGAGATAATGGTTTGGAGCTCTAGTTACTTATTATGGTTTAACAACGTTGCTATAGGTAGTGATTAAAACACCATTTTATATTGTCCACAGACTCAAGACAGAGTTTTGAACAGGGCACAATGGGAGAAGTTTTGTTTCTGGTTCATAATGTCTAGGGCCTCATTCAGGAAGACCCAAATGTCTGGTGTGATGGGATGGCTGAGGGCAGAAGGAATTTGGAGCTCCCCTTGTTCACATCTGCTGCCTGACTTGAGGTGATTCAAAGGCTGACTCAGCTGGGGCTGTCCTTAAACCTACACACACATGTGGCTTGGTGTCCTCACAGCCTGACAACCTCAGCAGTATTAGGTTATTTACACGGCTCCAAGTGCAAGTGTTCTGGTGACCAAGAAGAAGTAGCATTGGCTCTAATGACCTACACTCGGAAGTCTCTCCTGAGTTTTGTTTTGCTTACTGTTGTTTATTTGCTCATTTTTTTAAAGAGGGACGGTGGGAGAGAGAGAAGAGACCGAGAAGAGAGAAATCAATTTTATTTAGTTTTGCATATGGCTTTTGTTGCTACAAGGCTTCGTTTGTGTATGTGGTGCTGGGGTTCAAACCTGCATCCCCACGCATACCCGGCGAGTGCTGTAACCACTGAGCCACCGCTCCAGCCCTTCCCCTCAACAGGATAATACTATTTCCATTTGTGCATATATACCTACATATCTGTGCTCTCAGAAGCTGAACTAAAAAATATTTTGTGTGCCAAAATATTTTAGGCTGATGATTTTTATTGTATATTAAAAAGGTAAAGTAATATAATTTGAAATTTTGAAGGGAAAGCAGAGCCAGATATTCAAATTTGCAAGGAGGATAATTTCCCATTGAAAAATATGAAGAAGCTTTTATAAAATTCCAAAATAGTCTTTTATCTTGAACAGAGGTACCTCAATAGAGGATATAAAGCACATTTAGAAAATATTTTTATTAATAATATAAATGTTATTTTATAATATCTTATAACATAAATATAATTTTTATAATATAACTATTATTTTTATTGTTTTTAATATCCATATAATTTCTTCATTAGAACCTGTGCTATGTGCCCTGTCCTGAGTTTAGTTCTCAGGCCTGCAGCGAAGTTGGAGTCTGCTAGGGAGGCCCAGTGTGTGAAACACCAGCATCCCGAAGGACAGCTGCTGTGACTGCGATGCAGGCAGTGCCGGTCCAGGTGTCGGCTCTTTCAAACTATGCAGGGACCACACCATCTCACCTGACAGCATAAGCAGTGGTTTGCCCTGGAGACCAGCAAGGGCCTTGGTGCTACAGGCAGGGAAGAGCTACAGGAGCAAAGGGAAAGATCAGAAAAGCTCGTTCAGAGCAGCACAGGGAGCTCTTTCTGCGCACAATCTGATTTAGACACCTTTCCAGTTCACAGAGGTAAGACAGCAAATTGTTCTGACGGATTATGGTGCTTTTCTTTGTTTTGACGCTTTATTCAGTAGGTATCAAGGAGACTACTCCCATGTGCTTATCCTGATAGCTAAGGACCGGAAGATATCAAACCCTGCAGTTACTTCAGAGAAATGTCTTACAACCACCATGCAGAAATATATATATATATGTGTGTGTGTGTGTGCGTGTGCATTAAATGTATGCTAAATGTTGGGATTTAAAAACCTTTCAAGCGAGAGTATCAAATCTACATTTCCTATTGTCTATCATGACATCTAACAAAAGTACTTCTACAGAAAATGCTGAAATTATGCTTAGTAATAGTCAAACATTACTATAGCTCAGTCCAGTGACTGCAAGACTTAATCTTAAATTTTGACAAAGAACCCCATAACTCACAATTTGATTTTCTTTAACATCTGCTAAATATATTGAAGATTGCATATAAGTTGAATTTACATATATTAATAATATATAATGCTGGAAAAATTTTGAGAAATATGTATTTGAATTGTCTTCCTTTAGAAATGGCCAGAAAAGTAAATTTTGCTGGAAGTACTCACAAAAGAACTTGGTACTTTAAGGAAACATTTTTACTCATAGAGTGGCTATGAAGACCTTATTCTCAACAAATAATCCTAAACTCAAAAGGGATACTTCATTTCACTCAGTGTCTTATTCCAGGCTGCTGTAACAAAACACCACAAACTGCAGTTTACAAACAACAAAAATTCATTTCTCACAATGCTGGAGAGTGGGAAGTCCAAGATCAAGGTAGCCAACAGTGTTGGTTTTCTGGCTTCTCTTTCTTTAATTTTTTTTCCCCTTTTAGGAGACAGGGACAGTGACAGAGAAGGAAAGAATCAATTTTATTTAGTTCAGTTGAGACGTGTCTGTGTATGGTGCTGGGGTTTGAACTCACGGACTCACACATGCCAGGCAAGCGCTGTAACCACAGCTCCAGCCCCACAGGCCTCTTTCCTAAGGGTTCTAATCCCATTCCAGATGGCTCTGCTTCAGGACCTAACCTCCAGGAGGCCCTACCTGTTACTACTATGCATTGGCAGCTAGGATTTTAACAAGTGAATTTTGTAGGGAGACAAAACCAGATCTTAGCACTGGGTGTTTTCTTTGAAGAAACAACAATGACAATTTGATCCAGATTTGATTAATATTTTTCTTCTCATCAGCAAAAAAAAAAAGATGATGATCTGAATTTCTCTAAGTCAGATTACATTTTCTGAAGCTCAGACGGCACAGCTTTCTGAGAGAAACATCCTCTTCCCAACTGAACATTCATCATTGTCATGTTGCATGGTCATCACTTAAGAGTTTCAGTAAAGTTTCAGAAATCTCATTTTTTTACTAAGAAGCATAAATAACATGGATGGTGTTTCCACTGTGAAAATGACCTAGAGTAATGATGCGAAGTTTCCCCTGCAGGTCTGAATGATTCTCAGGAAATGCCAAAGATGTTCATGTCCACAGCCATCCACAGAAAAGAGTGGAAGGAGGTTCTAGGAAGGCTTTGGTGGCCTGATTGACAGCTGAACTCAGCAAATGTGATAAAGGAACAATGGAGGTTCAGTGTCCACACTAAACAATAGTTTCAAAGCATCCCATATTTTTGCAAGTTCTTGTTAGCAGCTACAAGTTAGCATTTTGAGATGAGTGAAGCTTATCTCCTTTGGAAGACTGTTTTTGAGCTTATTTATGACTACATCTATCTTAATGGTAGTAGGCTCAGAGTTGATGCCACAGGGCACCATGCCTATGTTGGCTCTTTTGAAATCCTGCAGCATTCCAGATGTGAGGGGTGTTACTGACATAATACACACCAGTAGCTATATTGTTGAGAATCCAGCACCTGATCACTGTTTGGGTGAAGTGCCCTACCCAGATGTTAGTTTTCCTCTTAGAAACTCCAGATTATTTGTAATAAAAATTCCAATAAGAAAATACAAAGATAAGTCCCAACCTCTCCTTTATTTACTATTTTAAGTTATTAATGAAGAATGGGCATATAAGGAAAAGAATGCTAGGAATTACAAATATGAGGCTCCCCTATGGAAATCTAAGAAGTGTGATCTTAGGCAGACAGGTAGGTAGGGGCAAAGTGAGCTTCCTGGAAAGTGAGAATGAGAACTAAGAATAGAAAACAAGGAAACTCTGACAAAAGTTGGCAGATGACTTTTTCAGGTGGCGAGGAGAATTCCAAGAAAGGTGGATATATAGGCTTAGAATCAGATTCAGTCCGGTTTCATTGTGTGGGGCTGATTTGCATAGTTGTCAATGTGGTGCTAATTAATAGAACAGTCGATTGCAGATTAGCTTAGGTTGATCTTTGAAACCTTGGAAAGGCAACTCCACGATGACCCCAGGATCCTGGCCCTCTAGGAGTCATACCTCTGCATTCTTCTCCCATGCCAGATCACAGCTGGTCTATGACCAATAGATTATGGCAGAGGTGAGAGTGTGTGACTTCCTAGGTTAGAGCATAAAGGGCAAGGAGGCTTCCACTTTTCTCTTAGATCATTCTTTCTAGAGTAAGCTAGAAGGCTGTCATGAAGACACTCAAGCATCCCTGTGGATAGACCCATGCAAAGAGAAACCGAGGCCTGCCACAGTAGCCAGCGCCGACCATCAGCCAGGTGAGTGAGCCCTCTCGGAAGTGGGTCCTCCGGTCTCAGCAAAGACTTCAGAGGACACCCTTCAGTCAACGTCTAAAAGAACCTCATGGGAAACCCTGAGCCACAGGTACCAGGATACAAAATGGATCCTGAATTCCTGATTCACCAAAATAATAAGTAAATTCCATGGTTGTTCTAGGACATTAAGTTTTATAATAATCTGCTGCAGACCAATAGCTAGCAGACGCTGAACTTCAGTTCCATACTTTCCATCTCATTTCCAGGTTCTCTAGATGCCTCAAAGATTCCTAAACCTAGAGGCTAAGCCTTGGACTTACCTCCATGTAGACTGTGGGTGGCCTGGGAAGTTTCTTTTCCTTCACTACCTTCCGAGCCTCCCTGGAGGGTAGGTGAACCATCTGATTGCATTCTGGCCAATGGACTGTGGAACATGGTGGGACCTCAAACCTGGCCCATGAAACCTCTGCAATGTGCTCTTCCACACTCTTATTCATTTTTGGCTGAATGTAGCCTCCGAAGCCATGTTTTGAAGATGGTATTTCCATTGTCAGCCTGGGTTGCTGAAAAATGTGTGTAGCAATGTGAATTGTCATATAAGAGTTAACAGCTCAGAAGCCACTGAGCTTTGGGGTCTGTCAAATAAACTTGTGCATGGTGACACAAGCCTGTAATTCCACTGACTTGGGGGCTGAGGCAGGAGGATTGCAAGTTTGAGGCCAACCACAGCATTTAGCAAGGCCCAAAGCAACTTAGTGAGATACTGTCTCAAAAAAGAAAACACAACAAACAAACACCCCAGCTAATAGTAATCTATTCAGTTCAGTCTACATTTTGGATTCTTTCTAGAACCTTTATCAAATCTTTTTTCCATAAAATTTTCCTTTCCTAGTTTGGGGTGTAGCTCAGTGATAGAGCTTGCCTAGCATATGCAAAACTGTGGGTTCATCCCAGCACTAAAACAAATAAACAAAAAGGCATATGTGTGTGCGTGTGCACGCGCGTGTGTGTGGAGTTTAATAAGAAATGCCAAAGAATTTCAGGAACTTCAGCAAGCTCCTGAGAGATTCCAGGGAACAGAGAGATTTTGAGCAACTTCAATCCCAACACCCAGGAAACTTCCTGCCCTTGGGGGATGTTGGTACTGTGAGAAATAGAAAGACCGAAGGTCCATTTTCAGCATACAGTGTTTAGTCTTAAATGTAAAAGTGTGATGTAAGAAAGGCAGCTGGAGGGGAGAGCAGAATGGAGTGACAAGCAGGCAACACCTTGACAGACAGATGAGAGGGAGGGCCCCTGACCAGCTACAGCGCTGCCGTGAGATGCCCAATCCCAGAAAGGCCTTCCTGCCACAAGAGAGCAAAGGGAGCGGGGAACAATTAAAGGTATATTTCTTTATTTTTTTAAACATTTTTTTAAAAGAGAGAGAGAGAGAGAATCAGTTTTATTTAGTTTTTCATGTGGCTTTCGTTGCTTGGACACTTAGTTGTGTATGTGGTGCTGGGGTTCGAACCCACATCCTCAGGCAAACGCTGCAACCTCTGAGACACCACTCCAGCCCCAGGTATATTACTTTAAATAATCCAATAGAAGAAAGTAAAACCTAGGGGAAGATTGTACACCCCATATAGTGCTCAGCCCATGAAGACCTAGGGGAGGGACCTTGCGCACTGGGGATAAAATGCTGATTGGCCCCATTCTGTGTGCCACTGCTCCCGACAGACCCCCGAACTTGCAAGATTGTCAGTGAAGCTTTGCTTTTTGCTACATCTCGTGTCTCTCTGCATTTGGACAGGTGAGCGTGTTTCTCACGGTACTGAGTCGTAGTCTGGCTGACCCCAGGGAAGAGGAAGGTTTGTCTGTAAGCTTGGTGTGACACCACACCCTTTAGGTTTGCGCTTCCAGAGCCTGGCCTTTGGTTTCATTTCTCATTTACAGTTATGTCTGTTTTTATCCTCAAATGTTTTCCCTGTCCCTTAGATATCAGCAAAAGAGGAGGCCAGATATACTGATCTGAGGCTTTATCACATACTAAGATATTGAGGGAGGTCTCAGTAATTCTTGAAAGGCATCATAGGTTTAGGAGATTTTATATATACATATATATATATACACATATATATCCCTATATTTTTTAATGGAAGAGAATAAAAGAGAAAGGAAGAAATAAAACATCCAGAGTATTGGCACTGGAAGGTTAAATCGACTGAGAAATTTCACTTTGTTGCTTTCCCCAGGTCTCCTCTACATACTTCCTGCCACTTCTCTGAATGGCCATAGAGGAGTGACAGGAGATCGTGTCATACTCTAGCTTATAAATATCTGCAAGGGGCAACAGAGTGGGGTGAGACTGTCTTTATGTAAATTATAATATGAAACCGTTCCGTAGTGGTGTCTTAGCCTGGGTCCCCTAAAAGGTAGGGTCTGGGGCAAACAGCCGCAGAGCAGTTCCCTTCTTAGGAAGTGGAATTGCTAGGGAGCAGAGGTGAGGAATAAGTGGAGTGAAGCAGGGTAGATGTGAGATGCCTTGGTCCAGGGGTTCCATCACCCATTGGGCAAAGATTTTCCCCACAAAGTGTTACTTCCTCTGAATTCCCAGGTTAGACTTGGGTGGGAGGGTAGACAGGGACACAATGCTACAGATTCATTTGCATTTTTCTATGATGTACGTAAATGGAATCAAAATATAGAAGTATGTGGGGTCTTTTGTTGCTTTGCTTGTTTGTACTGGGGATTGAACCCCGGGAACCCTCTACCACTGAGCTACATTCTCAGCCCTTGTAATTTTTTATTTATTTATTTATTTTGAGACAGGTCCCCTTTTCCTTGCTGAGGCAGGTCTTGTTTTTGTGCTCCTCCTGCCTCGGCCTCTCAAGTGGCTGGGATTGATTACAGGCACATGCCACAGGTCCTGGCTGCATTTGCTTTCTTGTCTGCTTCCCCACCATGGACTCAGCATAATGATTTTAAGTCACCTGTGTTGGTGCAGGTATCAGTAGTTGTCACGGAGACCCCTAAGGCAGCTTCCAATAATTCCCGCTCTTTTCTAACCACCCCCAGGGTGGGTGGGGCCTGTGATTTGCTTCTGGCCAATAAAATGTGTCAAAAGTGGTAGATACCAGGCTGCTGTTTATTTTACTTTTGCCATGCTAGTAGATTTAGATAGTTAATTTGCCTAGAATTTATTTTGAATTATGTGAAATGAGGTTCTGAAATTTAAAATAGCTAGTAAGTAGTCCCAACATAATTTGATTTCATTTCCTTATTTTTTTGGTTTCAGTTTTATCATATATTAAATTCTTATATCTAGAACAGATTCTGGACGAGGCAGGACTAAAATGGAAAATCAGTGAATGAAAAAAATCACAAAGAAATTATAATGCAAAAAAAAAAGATAAAAACAATCAATGGTGAAGGTTTGGGGTCATGAAAATGGGGACAGGGCTTGCTTCCTAATTGTAAACTTCTTATAATACTCTGTGTGAAGAAGTTTACAAAAGAGAGACTGAAAAGACACGAATAAATGGAAAGATACCTTGTGTTTATGGTTTAGAAGAATTAAATTGTTTAAATGTCCATACTGTGCAAAGCCATCTACAGAATCAATGCAATCTCTAAAAAAATTCTAATAGTATTCGTCACAGAAATAACAAAAACAATCCTAACACTCATATGGAACCACAAACACTCCAAATAGCCAAAGCAAACTTGGGAAAAAACAAAAAGCTGGAGGCATCCTGCTATCTGATTTCAAAAAATACCTTCCCTACAAAGCTGGAGCTGTCAAGACAGCACGGGGCAGGTGCAGACTGACCTGACGGGACAGAGGGCAGAGCCCAGGAATAAATCACACACTCATGGGCCACTGATCTTCAACAAGTGCCAAGGCACACACCCGAGAGAGGACAGTCTCTTCAGTAAACGGTGCTGGGGAAACCGGGTGTGCACAGGAAGAAGAAGGAAACTGGACACATCCCACACCACAGCCAAAAATCAACTTAAAATGGATTAAACACTTAGACATAAGACTGAAACTGTAAAACTACTAGAAGAAAATATAGGAAGGGAGCTTCCTGACATTGGTCTGGGCAATTATTTTTTGGATGTGAGTCCTGAAACACAGGCAACAAAAGCAAAAATAGACACGTGGAATTGCAGTACCCTAAGGAGCTTCTTCACCCCAACGGAACCAATGGAGAGAAGAGGCAGCCTATGGGGGAGGGGGGAAACTTTTGAAGTCATATGTTTGATAAGGGACCAATATCCTATATACGTAGATATAGTGAGTGTGTGTGTGTATGTTTATATGTATATATAATATAATATGTATATGTATGTGTATGTATATGTATATGTAATATAATATATATGTATGTATATATATTTCAAAACTTCTAAAATCTTTAAATAACTCAATAACAAGAAAAGAAATGATTTGATTTAAAATTAGGCAAGGGTCTGTTTAAACATTTCTTGAAAAAAGGCATACAAATGGCCAATAAATACATGCAAAAATGCTCAATGTGGCAGATTTTGTCTGAATGTCAAGACCCAAATTAAAACTTCATGCATCCTGACCAATGCGGACCGTGGCCTCCAGCAACAGCTATCATAGTATGCTAATCATGACTGGATTTGCCTTCTCTTTAAAGTTTTCTATATCCTTTCTTTGGGATGCTGCTCCATGGGGGTGAGGGCCTTGTCTGTCTAGTTCGATAGACTGATCCCCCAAGCCCAGAAAAGTACCTGGCACATGATGGGTACCCAATAAATGTTTGCTGAGTAGACGAGTGGGTGGATGGATGGATAATAAATACTACTGTGGTATAAGGGCAAGAAATGATGTGGCTTGAAGTTTTGCAAAAGACATAGGGAAAGGATTTTGCATATAGAATCACTTGGACTAGCTAAAGGATTCAATATCAGGGACAAGGGAACATTAAATACAGCTGACAAGCGGAGATCTGGCTGGGGAAACTTGGATATCTTCACAAGTGTTCAGTGTTTAGCATCCAAACTAATGCATAGTAAATATCCCCCAAATGGTTGTTAAATTAGTGATTGACCTGACCTTGGACTTTATTTATTTATTTTTAAAGAGAGAGAAGGAGGGGGAGAGAGAGAGAGAGAAAGAATTTTATTTAGTTTTTCTTGTGGCTTTCATTGCTCTGACTCTTCGTTGTGTACCTGGTGCTGGGGTTGTGTACCTGGTGCTGGGGTTTGAACCCACGTCCTTGAGCACCCCAGTCAAGCGCTACAACCGCTGAGCTACCGCTCCAGCCCCCTGACCTTGGACTTTAAAAGAGTAAATTTGTAGTTACGAAACTGAGAAGTACCTGTGAGAGTGCTGGGTGCCACTTTCCCAAATCTGCGCACGCTGCTGCCTCTCAACGTTCACCTTCCCTTCTTGGTGGCTGAGCGAAGGCAGAGGCTGCTGGGAGGCAACACGTTGCACCTGTCCAGCCTGGGGCGGGACACAGGAGTGTGATTACCACTGCTCACTGAACCTGGGGTTTCAACCAGTTGCTATAAAGGTAAACGATTTGCAGTTCTTCACCCTCTTCCCTGGAGAACAATGAAGAGCATTAATTCAGAAAAATGTGGCAAATTCTCAGATTAATTATTGGAACAGGATCTGAACCATGAAAAAATTCAGTTTCCAAACGAGGATTAAAAAAGAGCATACGGCACTAATTGTCACAGAGTCCTTGTTACATTTTATGTATTCTTCATTTTTTAAAGCAGTGATTCATTGAAAAGAAAAATTTGAACAGCAATTTCAGCAAAAAGTTAAATTAATACAGACATTAGCCCAGACACTGTGTGATGCAGCCAGCTACAGGCAGCTCCGGTTCCCATGGACAGCACCCACCGCCAGGCAACCTCCGGATTTCCTTGCTCCTAAAGCCATTGTTAGAATGTGAACCCTGAGGTGTCCTTGCCCCTGCAATGCAATCTGTGGGCTTCAAAGGCCTGCTGGCCCTCCAATTAGCCAAGTTTCCTTGCCTGATTTCTAAAGAAAGGGACAAAGCTATTTAAATGCAGCAGTATCTTGCACAATATGGAGTCTTTATCATTTTTTTCTCCCTCAATGATTTTACAAATAATGATGTGAAGAATGGAGGGTGGAAAACCACTGCAGCGTGTAGCCACCAATCATCTCTTATTGTTTTCACAGAATGGGCAAGTGTTATTCTACACTTTGGGTCAAAAGAAATTTTTAAAAATCCACTAGAGTCATATGCACTCAAATGCAAAAAAAAAAAAAAAGTTTCACTTTTAAGAATTAACACAATCATGGGATCTTTTCCTAACTGGCTGTGTTATATCAATTCTCCAGTGCCTGTAATGATTTTGAAATGCCACAGCCTGGTAGCCTTTCCCTGCCCCTCTGAGGCCCCCACGCTCTTTGATTCTACAAACTTCAGGTGGCCAGTAGCACAGGACAGGGTAAATGGGACAGTACTGGGCTTTGGAAGAGATGGGCATGACTTCAAATATTAGCTCATCCCTGTCCTCACTGTTTGACAGCAAAATAATGTCTCTTCATCTGCCGAATGGGTTCGCTAATAAACACTTAACAGGGTGAGAGATATGGTAGCCGTGTGAGAGACAGTCTTCATGAGGTTCCTGCCATGTGCGGAGTGACCCTAGCCTAAATCCTTATAGCACCCTCATGTGTCTATGCATCAGAAGGATGATTTTCCCTTGAGTTTTGCATTGTGAAACTGTCTCTCATATTCCATTTACTAAACATTCCCTTGTCTTTCCTCATCTATAAGTTAGTAAGTACAAACTGTGGTTTATAATGTCTGGTTCAGACTTCAAACTGCTCTGGAAATCTCCCTGCCTCTTAGAAGACTATGTCAAATGGACTTTGGGTATAAAAAAAATTCCAGGCATGCTTTATTTAAATATATAGATGTATATTTTAGTATTGGCACCAATTAATGAGTGCTAATATGCTGTTAGCATTAGAAGACCAAGATAAAGACCACTAGGAATTTGTATTCTAATAGTTGACACAGCAGGGGGCAAAGTATTCTAACAAATACATTATATCTGGAGTATTACACCTTATTATCTCTCTTGTGGGAGGCCATACAAGACCTGAGGAATTATAGAAAAATAGCGTGTATACAGTATAACCTCCACTCTTTGTACCCTTGCAACTGTCTGGATAGTACAAAATATGTTCAGTAGAGCACCCAAGACAGTTGAATTTTCAGTTATATCTAGAAATAAAAGTTTGTTTGTTTGTTTTTTAAGAGAGAGAGAGAGAGGGACAGTGAGAGAAAGAGAGAATCCATTTTTATTTAGTTTTTCATGTGGCTTTCTTTGCTCTGACACTTTGCTGTGTATGTGGTGCTGGGGTTTGAACCTGGATCTTTGTCCATGCTAGGCAAGTGCTGTAACCAGTGAGCCACTGCTCCAGCTCCAAAAGTCTTGTTTTTATATGTGACTCTGTTTTTATGTTCTGTTAACCTCTGAACTTTGCAGTCATAAGTAATTTTTGTAATCACAAATATTCTGGGAAGACATTACAGCTCCTGGCTGCTTCCTGGGGATAGAACATTGATAACCAGGATCTACAAATAGTATCTCCAGCCACATTTCAGTCAAAAGTTTTAAAGTTTTCTCCTTGTGAATTTTTAGTCAGAACTACTGACAATAGAAAAATAGAAAAGGAACGCTAGTAAGCACAACCCACAGGCCTTTCAGCACAACTGCTGCAGCAGGGAGAGAGTCTAGGAATGAGGAGAGGATCCAAGACTTGGCCACGTGAGGGAGGAGAGGCCATTGCTCAGGAGCCTGTAGCACCCTGTTCTTCAAGCAAGTGATGTGCTCGACCAGCGAGGCGCCAATAACCACACGTACACTCTTGTTGCTTGCGGAGATCTCTCTTTAATCAGGAAGTTACACTGCTTATATAGTGAAAGTAGTTCAATCAGCAGGTTGTTGCTATGAGGAAGAAAACTCCATCAGTCCCTATTGGTTGTCCCTAGGTGGTCAGATATTGCAAGCATACGAACCAGGAACAGCACAAGATCAGCTGACCAGGCTTGGCCAGCTGTCAGCCGCCATCTTAAAGCTGCCTGCGTGGCATGGCCCCTAGGTGCCACCCAGCACATCTACCCATTTTTATTTAAGACGAGACCGTGCCTGTCTTAGGTTGCCAGGACAGAACCACATTCTTACCTGTCATTGGGTGTTGAAGTACAACTTCTTCAATCCCTGTCTTAGGTTGATATGTGCTCCTCCTGGTCTTACCCGTCTTTGACTACTGGTCTAGCATGCTCAGCCATACTTCATTGGAGTGGCCAGCATTGATGGCTAGCAAAGCTTGGTGTAGCATTGCCATCTGTTTACGCTGGTTACCACGTAGCTTACACATCCATCACACACCGATACCAGATATGAGACACAGGAAACCTCCAAAGGCCAAGAAACCAACCAGTTCCTTCCCCAAGCAACAACAGATTGGAAAAAGGAAGCCCATATTCAACAGGAGCTAGCTCAACTCGGGTATAGGTAAAGCCCCTATTGGGAGGGGATTTTTTTCATTGTTCTTACGTAGCTCCTCTCCTAAATGCTCCCATTGAGGGATATTCAGGAGTCCCCTCTTCTAAGAACCAAGGACAGCATTTCTCCACCGTTTTGAGGAACACTCGGGTGGTGGCCATTTTTAGAGGCGTTCCATTCTTTGTCACAGCTCCTTAAGAGGCCGTTCCATTCTGATCCGTGATATTTCTGATCCCATTGTTAATCTTAAGCCCTTCCAAGATAGCTATCACAAGAATACACAGATACCAAATACACAACAATACCACAAACACACAAAGAGTTACAACTTGACACAAATTCGTGTACTAAAGGACATCCGACGCTGTCTTGCAGCCACTTGCTTAGTCCCTCAGCAGAGACTCTTTCGTTATCCTCGAGCTCCCTACTCCTGTTAAAACAGGGTCTGCTGGTTAAATTTCAACTTACCACTAATACTTACAATTGGTTTTCACGTTCCCCGAACGGGCCACCACTTGACATGCTCGTCCCGCGAGGCGACAATAATGACACGTACGCTCTTGTTGCTTGCGGAGATCTCTCTTTAATCAGGAAGTTACACTGCTTATATCGCAAAAGTAGTCCAATCCTCAGGTTGTTGCTACAAGGAAGAAAACTCTGCTGGCTCCTATTGGTTGCCCCTAGGTGGTCAGATATTGCAAGCATACGAACCAAGAACAGCACAAGATCAGCTGACCAGACTTGGCCAGCTGCCAGCTGCCAGCCGCCATCTTAAAGCTGCCTGAGTGGCGTGGCCTCTGGGTGCCGCCCGCCACAAGCAAGTTATACAACGACAGAGGAAGCCACAACATCTGCAAGGTCCCCTCGCAACCTTGCACAGAGTCCCAGCATGCTTTGGGACATGCCCACTCTGAAAGGGTGGCTGATCCAGTGTCCAGAATGCTCAGAATCCTGTACTGAAAATTCCCAGACACAGTTATCCATTTAATAATAATTAAGTGCCTATTTTTTGCTCTAGTTTTGGGGAATTAATCTAACATTTTGCATGACCTTGATTCTACTTTTATTCTCCTCAAGAGATCACACCAGCAAAATCTTGTTGTTAGGGAGAGAAAAGTGCTCTGTTTGTCATTTCTGAACTGAAGTGCTTCCCTCAACCTTGAATTACAGGAAAAGTCTCCCGTCCTCAGCTATTCTTTGCATCATCATCGTCATCATTATTCCAGGCTCCTGAGAGCGAGCTGAGAGTGCTTCTTTTAATGCCAACTGTGATTTGCATGTTCATAGAAGGTTTGAAGTTTCAGAAATTAAATGTCGGGGTGTAAAATTTTCTTGAAGGAAGAAAGTATGATTGCATCGAACTTTCAAAGTACAATCAAAGTCTAAAGGAAATATAATTATTATTGTCGGTTTATCACCTCAAACATGTTGTTGTAAATGTCATTATATCAGATGAGTTTGGTAACAGGTTTTCCATTTTGCACTTTATTTGACAAGGTGATTCATTGTTTAGTGCAGTTTAAGATGTCAGTCCTTCTGGAAGGAATTGAGCTGAGCTGATGTGCATAAGAACATTCTTCCATCAAAGTGTATGATTAAAGAAGGGTTAGACTCCTGAAAGATTGTTTCCAAACTTGCTTTGAATAAGAGTGGTTTCTTTGTGAAGGTATAATTCATCACAGTTTGTTACATCTGGGAGAGAGTGCAGAGACCTACCTGCTGTCTGGGGTACTTCCTGCAGTTCTGAGCTTGGGGAAGCGAATCCTGTGCTGGACGACTCTGTCTCTATCAAGGAAGCCTATTGAGTAATTGGCAGTTGTGCTTTTTTTTTTTTTTCAAATAAAATCTCTCTCCATAACCAGAAAATTATTTATTTTATCCCACACTATTGCTTGCAGTATGTTGGGTCACCATGTGTTGGTCACCCAGCACCAAACACTTCACAACAAAGCACTCAGCTTTTGCGCTCTGGAAGATACCCAGGGCCGTCTTTTTGCCATTTTCATGATGATACAGCCATTTCCTTTTTCTCTTTGTTAATTTATCACATTCCAATTTTCAATAAGAACATATATCTTGTAATAAAGAGCAATTTTAAAATATATGTACTTACAAAAGGCCAGGAATTGTGCTAATTGATGCATTACCTCTCATATTGGAAGCAATCATATAAATTATTTATATATGCATTATAAAATTGAGGGATCTGAGGCTCTGAAATGGTAACTAATACGCCTAAAGACATACCCACCACAAGTGGCAGAGCTAAAATTCCAAGTGAGGCTCTGTGTCTCCAATACACATTATTTTTCTTTCCTGGGGTTGGTGTGTGTCTCTACAACACACCCAACTTACCCCTTCTTTTTTTAAATTTTAACAGCATGCCCTATAGGTTTTACTGCTGTCCTAGGTGATGCCTATATTTATACATAGTATCTTTTAAATTCCTATGTGATATCTGACTGTTAATGTCTTATTTTGTGCACAGTTGTACACACAAAAAAATAAGCTGTAAAAGGGAGCATTGTTTTCTTCCTTTCCCTACATTGAAATCTATGCCCCAGGCTTCTTACACTGAAATTAGATATAAAGGGACTCCCTAATATCTTCCAAATTGCATTATTTAAATTTAACCAAGTAGAAGGTGTCCTGTGATAAAAATTCCTTGTCTAAATTGAACAGTCTTTTTTAATGAGAGATGCAATGAGCAATATTTGAGACTATAAAATAATAGTGAGGTATTTACGCAGTTGCCATTAAAACATGACAAGGGTGTCACAGCTAAGTAAAGCCCTCTCGTGATGAAAGCAGAGGTGGACCTGACACTTACATTTGGATTTGAGACTGAAATCTTGTTAAGGCCCTCATTTTCCTTGAGGTTGGGAAGCCTAGGATGATTTGCAGGTAGGAGTCCACATACTGGATTCTGGATCTACTTAAAACCCCAAGTGTTCCAAACCTGGAGGAGCGTTTTGGTCACTTGTTTCTGTTACTCTACAAGAAGCTTTGAAACTTGTGGTTTGTATATGTATTTGACCAAAGGGGATCTTTTTTGCCTTGTTTTAGTTTGTATATCAATTTCATCTCTTCTTAAGAGGGCTTGCTTTTATTTCATTGAAATTTCTAAAGTGTAAATCTGTATGCATATGGAATCCATGTACACATACCACATACTTACCAACAAACACACACCTTGGTGTTAAATTTCTTAACAAAATTAAAATGGTCACACTACATTCCACAAACATTGCTCAGTCAGTAACAGAAGATTGTATCATGGTTCCGTGCTTGGTGTCTGGTGTCTAGGTTCAGATCCCTATTTTAACCCCCACTGTTTCTCAGTCCTAAGGCAAGTTATTTAATTTCTGTCCCTGTTTCCCCATTTTCAAATAGCACCTAATTCATAGGTGTATATGAATTTATGTTTGTAAAGCACCTAGAAGAGTGTTTGGAACAATGCAAGTGCTATGTAACTATTGGCTTAATAAAAATTTTCCTAGAAGCAACATAATCATAATGAATTCTGAAAATATATTTATAAACATATTTTGAGAAGCATTAACTCTTTTTGTAATTTTATTTGGTTCTCTTGAGGAGGTAGTTGATAAAATCTGAACTAAAAATCCCTTTTCAGGTGAACTGTCATCTACACTAGGGTAACTATAGGAAAAACCAGAATTAATACATGTTGCAAGGCACTGTGACCATTATCGTTATGTTCATGGAGACAGCGAGTGACAGTGGTCAGAGACTCAATCTGCTTGAATCTAAAACTGATGTTGGCAAGTTAGTAAATGTCTCTGAGCCTATAGAGTCCTATACTATTGGATCTACCTGTCAGGTTGTTAGGAGTCTCGCATGCAATAACGTTTGTTAGACACTATTAACCCAATAACTGCTATAATACATTTTAATGTTGGCAATTTTGTTGAATCCCTGTTCACATTATGTTCTCATCTGCTTGTTAAGAATAAATGGGAGAGGGGCCGGAGCGGTGGCTCGGTGGTTACAGCACTTGCCTGGCATGGGTGAGTATGTGAGTTTGAACCCCAGCACCACATACACAACAGAGTGTCAGAGCAACAAAGGTTTCTCTCACTGTCCCTCTAAAAATACAAAAACAAAAACAAGAAAAAAAAAACCCAAATAAATGGGAGTGGTATCAACTGATTCCATTGACAATGGAAAAATACATGAGAACAATGGTGGACTATGGTAAAAACCAAGAAAGCCCCTAGGTTTATGTGCTGTGCTGGCCAGGTTTTTATAGTATGATTTGTCAGGATTTGATTTACTGTCTTCTAAAAATTTGTGGAGACATCACAGTTAAGTTAGAGACCTCCTCCAAAAATAAAACATTGAAATATAGGAAATCAGCTCTGAGTAAAAGGATGAAAAGGACCTGTCTTAGTTACAGGAGAAAAGACCTACAAGTGACTGGTTCAGACTTCTTCAAAAGATAGTTTTTGTGAGAATGTTGACTTTCTTTTATGAGAAGATAAAGGAGCTGATTGTAGATAGTGGACAGCCAGTTGAAAAACATTAGGGGCTTCATATGTGAATAAATTCCCACAGCAGATTGGTCTCTCAACAGAGAGGGCACGTTTACTACCTCTAGAAAAATTTAAACAAAGGATAAACAACTACTGTCCTTGATGTTTAGCATAATTGAATCAATTTCTGGGCATGAAAATGACATGATATGTACTTTCAAGTTCCTATTTTTTACATCACTTACCAGAGCTACCTAATTGAGTTCTGTGGGGCACCAGCACTCGGAGCTGAGATGGGCCTCTCTTAGCCCCCATCATGGACTCCTGTGGTCACCAATAGCAGCCACCTCCATTTGCTCCAGGGTCTGAGTGTGAACTATGAAATAAGAATCTAGGGACTCATAGACTTGGTTAGGTAACGTACTGAAAAAGAGATGGTATCTAAATGTTATCCACTGACTGGAAACATTTTGGGAGGACCAGAAGAACTCCTTGATACACACATGGAAGCCAGACAAAATTGTGAAAATCAAGGAACTTATAGCTTGCATTATTCAGTCTGGTGAGGTGTTCTTTGGGTTTTCCCCAGAAAAAACATATACTGGAGAAATCCAACAGGAACACTGCAGTGCCTTGGCTAATGCAAGAAGTTTGGTACCCACATGGCAGGTGCTGATGGAGACTGCCGGTTCTCAGCAATTCCTACCTTGAGACCCTCAAGTAAAGTGATTCCAAATTTCTTTAACCAGGAAGTAAAAAATGACCTTTCAGGTTAAAGGACACAGATAATATTCAAGATGTTCTTTGAATTTTCATCTCTTTCTTCTATGTCTCCAAATTATTTGGTTAGGAATTTTATATTTGATCATAACCAAAGAAGGAACCATTAAAGCATTTATTCAATCATCCAGTAGTCATTCATTATTTTATTTCATAACCATTTAGAACATACATATATTTATAGAATTACTTTTCTTTTAAAGTCAGAATTAATTTATTTCTTCTGGTTGTCATTTCTCCAACACTTAGCTGTTGTGTATGTGGTGCTAGGATTTGATCCCAGGTCTTCACACATGCCAGGCAAGCACTCTAACCGCTGAGTCACTGCTCCATCCCTTAGAATTACTTCTTAAAGTTTTGGAGGATCCAACAAAAGATAAAGCTAATTCAAATTATAAGACATATGCAAAAATAACTATGATGTAACAGCATGCATAGGAAGAGGCATGAGGATAATACACACATTAATTTCGGACAACTGGAAGGGAGATGAGAAATGAGTACGCAGCATACATTTCTGAAGATAAAATGTGGCCTCTCAGGAGCATGTTAAGAGGTTTCATGAAAAAAAATCTTATTGATTTATCATTGGTCATCGAATCCATAAAGAGGCCTAAGTGTATGATCTCAACATAGATCTGAGGTTTATATTTTTCCCCTGGAGTCATTACTGTTGGCCAACATGGATAGGAAAAGCCTTTTTCTTGACAGATAAAATGTCTATTTTAAATGGCATAAAACAGGGCTGGAACCCAAGTGCACTTCTTTTAATTTTATAACTGAACAAATTGGTTGTCTTCTGGTGACCTAGCTTCTGTGGGATGAGCACCCCTCATGTGTCAAAAGCATCCTTTCCTGTACAGTTGCAGACTGGCTTTGACAACAAGATTGTTAACCTGTTGGCCAACGTGTGTCAGGAAAAGCTGTAACTGTTAAGTTCTCCAAAAACCAAAATGATGCATTTTGGCAAGTATGCCTTGATGTCCAGAGAGAGAGAGAGAATGAGTGTGCTCAGCTGATGGCCATCTTTAGCTGCTAAGAGTCACAGTTTGTGATTTATGTGGTTAACCCTTGGGGTGCAGTTGATCTCCACATTAAACATTTTACAGGAGTCAAGTTAAGGACTTCCTGTGGTCAACAAAGATTCGTCTTGCCCTCAAAGCCTTTTATTTATTTATTTTTTTAAGTGTAGTAGATGAATTTTATTATAGAAAGTAAAGCATAGGGAAAAGAGCAGACTTCCCCCAGAGTGGGGGAAGGGGACAGAGCCGCTCAAAGCCTTTTAGACAGGCCATCTATTCTGTGCCTTACAATACAGAGGCCTGAGGTTTCCATCAAAGATTTGTGTAGACATTCGTTGTTTTGCAGAGAATTTCCATGGATCTTCCTTTGGCTCACTGTTGTACAGAGGTGAAGTGACTTTCCGTTAAAATAAAAATATCAGATAAATCCTTTTATTACCATAAGGAAACATCTTTGTCATCTACACATATTTTTTTTATCAGCAATGTGAACTATCTTTAAGTACAACTGGATAGTAATCTCAATTTTGAATAGTCTATTATTCTTCTGTCAAAATCCTAGCTGAGACCATACAGGAGCCATCAATCACTCATCTTCAAGATTCTCCCAAATGCAACCATATTATGTTCTCAGTGATAATGTAAACTTATTGTAAGACGTAGTTCTATATGGACTTCTTTTTTCTGTTTAAAGATTTAAATTAAGGGGCTGGAGCAGTGGCTTGGTGCTTACGGAGCTTGCCTGGCATGCAGGAGGACACGATTTCAAACCCTAGCACCAGGTACACACAGAAGTATTGTAGCAACCAAAGTCACAATGAAAACTAAATAAAATTTATTCCTCCCACCTCTCTCTCTGTCCCTCTCTCTTTAAAAAAAACTTATATTATCTTTTATGCCAATGATCTGTAAATACAGAAGTTACTTTTATTAGGGAATATTCTTGTTGGTCACATTATCTTTACCTAGATTGTTGAGCTCAGAGTGAATTTGTACACTTAGTTTCAGTATTTTTCCTTGATCTGAATTTTCATATAGTTATTCCTTTTACCATTTTTGTTTCTTGGCTTAAGTGCCTCTTATTATACCAATAGTTTCCTATTTAATTGTGATTTTTTTTTTGTTTGTTGAAAGCTACAACACAGCATACGCCACTTTTGGAAGTAGGGAGTTCATAAATACATATGAAAAATGTAATCTTGTCAGCATGTAGTAGGTACCAGATCAAGCCCTGCCTTGAGGAATGTCTCAGAATACACAGTTGATGCAAAAAATTAATCTGGGACACTTGTTACATAGATTCTACTCCAGGTCTATTGAATCAGAATCAAGGTGGAGACAAGTCTTTGTTTCCACCAGTTCCTCAAGTGAGTCTTCTACAAATGATAGGCCTAGAGCTGGCCCAGTGTCATTCTCTGGTTGATCCGCGCATGTGATCATGTCTCCCAGAGGTCATATGCTGCCTTGAGGAGGACATGCCTCATGTTCCACTAGCATCATCTGCAGCTCTGTCAGGGCACACATTTAGGTGTTCATAAAGAATTTGATTAATTGAAATGTTTGAAGCAAAGTGGCAAGCGCTGCGAGTGACCCCCGAATGAATACCGAATGAGGAAATGATTGCTGCGAGCCATGCGTGGGTCATGGGAGCAGTGGCATCAGGTGACCGTGGGAATAGAAGGTATTTAAGCAGGGTTTCAAATTGTGGAGAAGAGCACAGCTGAGGCTTTTTCAATCACATGGGGAACATGAGAGAAAAAGAGAGAGACATATCAGAGATACCCCAAATTTGAATCATGAACAAATGGGAGAAATGTTAATGTCATTATCTGAGATAGGATATGGTGTGAAAGAGAAAAATTATACATTTGGCTTCAGAGTATAAGGGCCTAAGAAAAGTGCCAGGTGGAAAAAGGACCTACTCCAAGATTGCGAAAAACCAAGCTTTAGAGACAAAGTGTTGGAAAATAATATATCTAGATGAGAGCTGAAGTGATGGGAGTAAGGCAAGAACTCGGGAACTGTAGAGAGAAAGGACAGGAACGCCTTGAAGGAAACCATGAGAAGACTTGCGCTGAGAAGGGAGGAAGAAGACAGGTGTTTAAAAGTAGGAGTGAAAAAGAGGAGAATTTTAGACTTCAGAAATCAGAAGAAAAATGACTTTTAAGTGTCACTAGAAGACTTTTGCTACTTGGCAGGATTAGAATATTGGGAGGAATCATCGTTGTGCAGTTTCAATAGAGAAGAAGGGAGGAGAAAAGATGGCAGATGAAGAGCACATGGGAGGGACACAGCTAGAGAAAGTTTGTGAGATGGGAGGGGTGGTGGTGTGACAGGGAGGAGAGTGAGGGCAGGGCTGTACTAGACTCTGGTACACTTTGGAAAATTAGCAAAGTGTGTCCCTTGCTCTGGGTGCGCCTATTGCCACAAATGTGCTGATGTGATGTAGCTAGCATAAGACCGAGTGGATTGCACCCTGTATGGCCTCTCAGGATGGGAACTTTGTGCATTGAGAAAAAGTGAAACTTTTTATTACTTATTCATTCATTCATATTTTTTTGCTGTGCTGGGGATTGAATTTAGGGATGCTTTACCACTGAGCGACATCCCCAGCCCTTTTTACATTTTCATTTTGATTCAGAGTCTTAGTAAATCTCCAAGGCTGACCTTGAACTTGTGATTCTTCTGCCTTGGCCTCCATGTGGCTGGGATTACAGATGTGCCCCACCATTTCTGGTTGAGAGAAAGTTTTTGATGACAGCAAATATTTAAGCATATTTCCAGGACTAGGAAAAATTGCCAGTTGTTCACAGAGGTCAGGTGGCATGGAATGTATTTAAGAGACAAGGGAATAAGGAAAATGGAAGAGAAGCATGAAAAGCTGGACTCAAAACAGTTGTTCTTAGACAAAGAGCAGAGCAGGTATGGCCATTTATTCCAGCACCTTACCTGAAACATTTTTCTCATGTCATTAATTCCTTGGCATAATATAGGCGTATATATAATGGAATCTAAATCTTCTTTTGTATTTTTGAAAAAGCCTCAAAAAGTTATTTCAGTGAGTGTCATATAGTTATAAGGGATTGGAGAAAATCTCTGTGAACTAATATGAAGTGATTTCCAGGCATATCAAATTTTTAAAAATCAAAGGCAAAAGATACACATAGTATGATAATTGTTGGGCTAGAAAAAAGGGAAGATAAGAAAATATACATATATCTGCTTCTTATGCCAGAAAACAATGAATTTACACACTCTCAAGGGTCAAGGAAAGAAGGAAACTGGATGGGGAGGAAACAATTATTTCTTTAGTACACTTTTTTTGAATAGTTTCAACTTGGAAAGCATGTCAATTATTCTACATGTTAGAAAAAAAATCAAATCAGGCCAATAAGAATAGAAGGGAAGAAAAAATAGCCTAAATTGAAAGGGATTGAAATAAATGATCTTAATTTTAGCTATTTTAAATGGGTGGCATAACTGTATTGGAGGGAAGAGGCATTAGGAAAGGAAGGGAGGCGGGGAGGGAGGAGGGAGTACAAAGGAAATCCTTGTAAAGAAGCTCTTTGAAGCGGTATTTGACCACACACCTCAGTGTTGAGCTGTGTGGGGTACGCGGGAAGGGGAGGGTGGGTTACGGCAAAATTGCAAAGGAATCCTGAGCTCTATTACACAGGATTGTTTATTATTATGGTTCCAAAGTAATTCTGATACCATTTTAAATATGTTAATTTTATTCAGCAAATGAGTCAATGTGTTGATATCATTCCCATCCAGAGTTTTGATGGTGGAAGAAGAGAAATACAAATATGGAATTAGGGAAGTCAAGAAAGAATCCTACAGAAATACTTTGAAATCAGAGATACTGGTATGAAGATCTGATTTCTAAAATAAGTTACATGCATGCATATTCGCATTTGTGTGCGAGTGCGGGTATGAATATGTCTTTTGTGAGTATATACTTATGTGTATATACGTATACACATATGCATACATACATTTCCTAGCTCTGTTGACTGAAAGGGTGAAAAAGGAGTCATACCTCAGTAGCAATAAGCACATCTAGCCCTCAGATCTTGTTCTTTTATGACATTCTCCAAAACGAATGAAGGCTCTCAGAGAAATGGCTGATTCAAGGGCTGGGATATGGAGCTGTGGGTGTAGTTCAGTGAGAAAGCATTTGCCTCACCCTGTATTTCATCCCCAGCAACACACACACACACACACACACACACACACACACACACATGCACACACACACGCACACATTTGTTCAAGGCTGGGACATGTAGGTATAAGACTGAAGTACATTTTTTCTTTTCTTTTTTAAAGAGGGGGAGAGAGAATCAATTTTATTTATATTTTCATTTCACCTTTGTTTCTCCAAGACTTAGTTGTATATGTGGTGCTGGGGTTTGAACTCAGGTCCCCACATATGCCAGGCAAGAGCTCCAACCACTGAGCAGTCGCTCCAGCTCCAAGACTGGAATATTTTTTTATACTAAAAAATAAGGAGTTGCTTAAAGATGTCACAAGAATACTAGAGCCAGATTGAAGATGCTCTCAGTGGCCCAATCTGGAACAACTTAAACAAATAAAATAAATGGAATCATGAAATATAAATAATTGGGGAAAAAGGAATTCATGAGTTCATATCTAGGATATATATATAGGTAAACAGGTAGGAGTGGAGGGAAAGATCTTATTTACTGTGGAATAAAACCAATGGCCAACTGATATATGTGGAGTGTTAAAGTCAGAAAGTAATAATTTTATGACCATCTTGGTAAGGATTAATTAGATAAGAATTATCAATGGAGTCTTAAGATAAATTTTTGAGGAAGGTCAGGATATTTGCTTGATTTTAAAGTGTTTTTCCATAAAATGATTAAAGTTAATATCTCTAACAGGAGATACATGGACATTATACTTCTCCAGATAAGATACCCTGAGAAAGACAGAACACCAACTATGCAATTTTTCTGCTGAGAATGCATAATTTCAACCTAATCATGAAGAACAAGTTGGACAAAGTAAAAAAAAAGCAATCTATTTAAAAAGGTGAGGCCTATTCCTCAAAATTATTAATGTCACTGGAGAAATGTTTCCAGGTTAAGGGAGACTAAAGAGATCTGATACCTGAAATCAATATGTAAATCATGTATCAAAGGAGAAAAAAATGCTACAAAAAGTACCAAGAAAACTGATAAACCTGGAAAGATAAATTAGATGAAGACCTTGTATCAGTAGCTATTTATAAGTTGATAACTACATCACATTATGTAAGAGAATACAGCTATTTTCCCATTCGGAAACATATAATGAAGTAATTATGGATGATGTATGTAACTCACTTTCAAATGGCTCAGGCAGAGAAAAAAAATCAAATGAGAGAGAGAGAGAGGGAGGGAGAGAGAGAAGAGAGGGAAAAGAGATAAAGTATATGGAAAGAAATATTAATGTGAATCTGGTGTTCTAATTTTATTTTTTTATTATTCTATAAATCAAATTATTTTGAAATGAAAAGTTAAAAAATAGTTGTATGTTATTTTTTTTAAAAAAAGAGAGGGACAGTGAGAGAGAGAAAGAGAGAATCAGTTTTATCCAGTTTTTCATGCGGCCTTTATTGCTCCGTCACTTCACTGTGTTCACCATGCTGGGGTTCGAACCTGTGAACTGGCAAATGCAACACAAGCACTATAACCCCTGAACCACTGCTCCAGCCCCTGTTGTGTGTTATTTTTTAAAATGTCTGTGGTTGCTGTGTTGCCAGTGGTAAAATCCAACAAACATAATCTGGGAAATATTTCTTGAAGATAATGAAGGTAAACTTTTTGCAAATTGTGGCCTCAGCATTTACTCTTCTTCTTCTTTTTTTTAAAGAAAGAGGAACAGTGAGAGAGTGAGAGAGAGACAGAATTAATTTTTGTTTAGTTTTTCACATGGCTTTCATTGCTCTGAGACTTCGTTGTGTATGTGGTGCTGGGGTTTGAACTCGTGTACTTGTGCATGCCGGGCAAGCGCCGTAACCAGGGAGCTACCTCTCCAACCTAAGCCCAGCATTTACTCTTTGAAAAAAAAAATTTTTTTTTTAGTTGTAGATGGACACAATACCTTTATTTTGCTTAGTTTTTAAATGCAGATCACACCCAGTGCCTCATATGTGCTAGGTAAGTACTCTACCACTGAGCTACAAACCCAGAGTAAATATTTTTACTCTTAAATCTAGAATATCCTGGAGAATAGGCCCATGTGAAGAAAAATCACATAAAGGATGTAAGAATCATAGCAAAACTCACATTTTTATTTCATTAAATCAAAATTACTTCATATTTTATAGAATTGTTTCTCCTACTACTTTTTCAGATATTAAAGAAAATACATGAATGGGAAGTTACATATTTTAAAGTATTCCTCAAGCAAAATGCAATGATACAAATGTATGTTCCTACTAGAACATTTATATAGTCCTTCATAATTAACTATTGCATTTTTCTTTCATCAGGCTCTGACCTTTAAGGTGTTCCTGTTGTGTGTGTTTTTAATGCCTAACTTTTCAGGAAAATGTGCAGAGGTCATAATGAGGCATAATTATATACAATATATAATTTTCTTTGGCCTTTTTCAAGTGCTAATTTAGCTATCATTTCTTCTTATAGAATTTTTTATAAGAACTACTTTTTAAAATGAAAGTCCTTTCTTCAGTTTTGGCATGAGTTATATATTCAATAAGTATTTAATACAGACAGGAAACTTAACAACATATATATGGATGTTAAGTGAACATTGTACAATAAATTCTTATTATCTGGCTGGCAAATGAACTTTAAAATTAGCCCTTTTCCCCTCCATATACTGCATTTATCAAAAGGCAACAAATAACCAATCTACCTCTTTGTCCTTAATTTTATTATAAAATGGGTGTTATTTGTTGAAAAAGGGAGCCGAGTTGCCAATCATAGACTAAAATGATGATTAAATTACAAAAAGTGCTTAGCTCAGAAGCTGACAAAGAGCAAGAACTCAGGTGATTATGATTTATTTTATTATTATTCAAGTTGCTGAATAAAAATATCCAGAGTGTTTACTTCTTTAGATTGATTTCCTATGACTTACTCATCTATGATATCATACAATTGATAATTATATTATAATGCTGGACCATCAAAGATAAACTTTTGTTTTAAAATATTTAGGATGCCAGTAAATCACTTATGAATTAAATATTCATACCCTTAGGTTTATAGGAATGGTCTGGTTTTAATCATTCTGAATCAATCAGAACTTGTACATTTTTTTAAAAAATTGCCCATTAAAGCATTTTTCACTCCTATAGAAAATGCTTCAAATTGTAAATGATTGAAAATTTTCCTTTGTAAGAATATTTTAAGAGGGCTCAAGTGGTGGCCTGATGATTACAGCGCTTGCCTAGAATGCACGGATATGCGGGTTCAAACCCCAGCACCACGTACACATTGAAGTGTCTGAGCAACAAAAGCCACATGAAAAACTAAATAAAATTGATTCATTCTGTCTTTCTCTCTCACACACACACACTGTCCCTCCCTCTTTAAAAAAATTATTTTAAGGGCTGGATTGGTGGCTCAGTGGTTACAGGACTTGCCTAGGATGCACGAGGATTCGGGTTTGATCCCCAGCACCACGTACACAACACAGTGTTGGAGCAACGGAAGCCATGTGAAAAACTAAATAAAATTGATTCTCTCTCTCTCTCTCTCTCTCTCACGGGCCCTCTCTCTCTCTCTCTCTTTAAAAAAATGTAAAATATAGTTTGCATGGAAAGAAATCATCACTGGTGTATTAAAAAGAATATCCACAAATTTACAACACTGATGGAAGTATTTATAAAAGTGGAAAAGGTGAACATGTACAAATGTGATTGTTTCCTCAAAGTTAACAAGTTTTCACTTTCCGAAACCTTGCCATTTAGGATCATTAGTCATTTCAGATCAGCAGGGATGAGAACATAAATATGAAGACTGATTTGATTTTCACACCATTTTAATGACAAGATAAATTTCACTGACTTGGTTTTTCTACTTTAAAATAAATGAAACATATTTGCAAGCAAGCAAACACACACAGAAGGAATTATTTGCTTTGAATTGCTGACTTAGTGTAAGTAACTTGATCAACTAATAGAACCAGACTAATTCTATAAACCTCAGAGTATATTTTATAAACAGTGCTTAGGGAATATTAGGATTTAAAAAGGATCTTAAGCATTTTTGTGTTCCTAATGCCTTCAATCATTTTAAGTCCTTGAATAAATTTTGTTGAATACTACTTTACGTCTATAATGTTCCATTTGTTGATAGAGTTCAGATTTTTTTTTTAGTGTTAGGGTAGGTATACATAAGGACAAAGAGGTATGTTAATAATTTTAGCATATTTGTTAAGTCATGCATTTGTAAATTTGTATTAAATCAATAAAATCCACTATTATATGTCTTCATGGAAAGAGAAAATTAAAAATTTACCTCTGGAGTTCCCAGCTACACTTTCCCACATAGAATGAATGTAGAAGGGGGAAAACAACAATGGTACAGATTTAAAGTTCGTAAGTTTGACGCTCAAATAGTACAAACACAACAGGTTTTGTGCACACCGGGAAAATCTCGATGTGTCTTGTCTTCTGACTCCATAGTTTACGTGAGCATAGTTACCTGGGCCAGATCATCAGGGCTGGCCATTTTTCCAATGTAAATAAAGACAAGTTCTATGGGATTTTACATTTGCTTACTGAATTCACTTTTTGTCTGAACGAACTCACCAGAAAGCTTGTGTCCTTTGTAGCTGAAGCTATCTAGGGCTGTACATGCAGGGCTTGTGTGGTTTTGATCCTGGTTGTTCTTTGGGAGTCTTTTCTCAGGTTTTGAGGAACCTCATTTCCAGCATGAAAGTGTAAACCTCAGATTCAGTGGTTCAGTGGTTCTTAAATATGATGTTTCAGGCTTGTAACTAATAAATAAAGTACACAGTTTAGGAATAATTTTTTGTTTAAGTCTGAATTAGATTGGCTTCAAAATTACCAATAATACAATGTAATTCCAACCCTCTGCATTAAGATGCCCTCCTTGAGTGGGAGAGAAGAAAGCAGAGTATTCCCTGCACTGGAAATGGCTTGTTAACACTTGGCAAAAGCCCGGAAATGTCTATGTATAGTCTGAATGTCTGTATCTTTCTGAAATTCATGTTGAAATGTAATTCCTACTGTGGTAAAGAGTTGGGGGTTTCTGGAGGGTGATTAGGGTAGAGCTCTCATGAATGCTGTTAGTGCCCATATAAAAGATGCCTGAGGGAGCTTGGACATCATTGCCCTTCAACCACGTGAGCATGCAGCAAGCTGGCACCATCCGTGAAGCAGAGAGCAGGCCCTCCCCAGATACTGTCTTCTGGTGCTTTGATCTTGAACTTCTCAGCTTTCACAACTTTAAATTACACATTTCTTTTGTTTATAAATGGCCCAAATTGTTTTGTTTTAATAGCCCGAATAGACTAGCACATGTGAGCACTTCCCAAGTCCTGCATGCTCTGGTGGAAAAGAACCTGAAGGAGTTGCTTTATGTAGGCCCCTATTGCTTCAGACACAAGGATGAATAAGTGAATAAGCTCTGCCTAATTTCTGGTTTGGTGAGCGCCCATTAATCAAGGGTCAGAACAGTCCAAAAGCCTTGGCCAAAACACCTCTGGTGAAGAAACCTATCGTGGGCTTGACCTGCATAAATCACTTTATTATTTTACTCTGGACATGCAAATAAGTGGCACGTCACAGATTAAAAGGTTATTATTGTATGGAAGGTATGTGGGTTTTGTTTGTTTTTTTGAAGAGAGAGAGGGACAGTGAGAGAGAGAAAGAGAATCAATCTTATTTAGTTTTTCTTGTGGCTTTTATTGCTCTGACACTTTGTTGTGTATGTGGTGCTGGGGTTTGAACCTGTGTCCTTGTGCATGCCAGGCAAGCACCCAACTGCTGAACCACTGCTCCAGCCCCACTTTTTTTTTTAAAGAGTGAGTGAAAAAAATTAACTTTTCATTTTTTCATCTAGTTTTTGTTTTTCCTCCACTTAGTTGTATATGTGGTGCTGGGAATTGAACCTAGGCCCTCACACATACCAGGCAAGCACTTTACCACTGAGCCCTCTCTCCAGCCCATGCTGTTTATAAAGAGGGGACTAAAAGGCTTCCTTGAGTGTCCCTTGGCTAGGCATGCAGCAGTGGGAGGGGAGAGTGCTGTCACAGGTGCAACCAGAGAAAAACTAAGAAGGACTAATTCTACTGAACATCTTTTATCCAACAAGAGAGTCCACCTATGGGCACTGCAGGGCCTGTGTTGAATACTGATTCCTTGGCACAGATTTTTATTTATGACCAGCAGTCAGGAAATGAAGGTATATCATTTACAATCTTTTGATCATGGTTTTGCTTTCATTTGGGCTTAAAAAATTTGAAAAAAGTTGAGTGAGAAATGGCTTGGTTTAATTCCTTGGCTGCTTTAGGGGAGCATTTAAAGAATTTTGATTTATTGGTGCACTGAAGTGAACTTAGGTTGTGTCAATTGTTTTCTGATGGTTTTGATTGAACTAATTATTACATAATTGACTAATCCACCAAAACAATCAGCTATACTGTTAGTGTACTAGAGTTAAATTCTTAAACTATGGATCTGGAACAATCTTTTTTTTTTTTTAAAGAGAGAGGGACAGTGAAAGAATGAGAGAGAGAGGATCATTTTTATTTAGTTTTTCATGTGGCTTTCATTGCTCCAACACTTTGATGTGTACATGGTGCTGGGGTTTGAACTAGCGTCCTTGTGCATGCCATGCAAGCGCCTTAACCGCTGAGCTTCCGCTCCAGGCCCTGGAACAATCTTTTATGAAATAAGGCACACTTTATTTTTCTAAAGTCATATGAGTTAAGAATGCAATAAAAATCTAAAAGGAAAAAAACTATTTCAGGTTCTACGTTGCATTGACTTTGCAAATTGAATCTATCTACCTCTAAGAAAATGGAGTCAGAAATTAGAATACCATGGACCAGGGATCAGAAAACTTTCTTCGATGAGCCAGGCAGTAAATATTTTAGGCTTTGTGGACCATACAGTTTTTTGCTGCAACTACATAATGCTGTAGTTCCAGTGCAAAAACAGTCATATGTAAACTAATATGTGGCCTGGTTCTAATAAAACTTTATTCTTGGACATCAAAATTTGCATTTCACTGTATTTTCACATTTCATAAAATATTCTTTTGAGTTTTTATTCAACTATTGGAAAGTGTCAAACAATATTTTTAGTTCACATGTTGAACAAAAATAGGCAGGGGACCAGGTGTGGCGGCATATGCCTGTAATCCCAGTGACTGAGGCAGGAGGATCGCAAGTTTTCAGGTCAGTCTTGGCAATTTAGTGACCCTGTAACAAAAAATAAAAGGGGCTGGGGATGTAGCTCTGTGGCAGAATGCCCCTGGGTTCAATCCTCAGTACAAAACAAACGGGTAGGGACTAGATCTGGGCTATGGGCCATGGTTTCCGATCCTCGCCTGACAGAGCAGGAGCTGTAGGAGTAAACTGTGAACCACAAGACATATCAAGAATGTCAGTGTTTATTCACTCTTCGTTGAAGAATTTAACATCACATTACCTACATGCTACACTTGACATGAAAGTTCATCCTGCCTTTAATAATGAGAAAACACCTGGATCCATGCGAACTGTGGATCATTCCATAAAACTGGTGGATTCTTCAGCAATGTCAATTTTATGAAAGATCAAAGAAAGACTAAAATTTTGAGATTAAAACTAAACTGTTTGAGATTAAGAAAACACAAAAACTAGAAGTACTATGTGGTCCGTCTTTGGAACCTGGGTGAAAATAATTGATATTATTTGGGTATTTGAGGAAATTTTAACATGAATTATGAGGTATTATTGTATCTATGTTGCATTTCTTGAGTGTGAAGATGGAACTGTAGACTTAGAGAAAAATGTCCTTGTTCTCAGGTGATATATGCTTGAGTGTTACAGATTTGTGTTTGTGTATATGTGTGTGCAGAAAGAGGAAGCAAATTCGACCAAATTTTAACAATAAATGAATTTGAGTGATCAATATGCAAATGTCATTGTATTGGTCTTTCAACTTTTCTATAGTCTGAAGTTATTCAAGAGAAAAATTGGAAAAACTAAGTATAGAAAAAAGATGTAGCAGTGTTGAGGTCTGACCTTCGGTCTGACCTCCACTCTGTTTCATCAGCTGCCCTGGAGCGATCTTGTTACTATTTGTATAATCTTGTTACTATTTGTATAAGTTCCTTCAGGAGGGGCTGCTAGGTCGTGCTTTGATAAAATCTACATAACACCTGGCAACTCCCTTAGAAGGAATATTGGTTCCTTGGCTTCTCCCCTCTCTATAAAAACCTGTGTGCCTTGACAATAAACGGATTCTGGACTGCCATCAGCTGCGTGTGGTTGCCTTGTTTCCCTGGGAAGGAAGGTCCCGCAACCCAGCCGCCGGTGCTCACCCCCCTCACCCCCGTTCCCAGCCCTGTCCTGACTCGGCCCCTGGGGAACGGCCCAGGTCCAGGTCGTTCCGCCCACTCCCCCGCTCCGGAATGCTGCGGGGAGCGACATAGCAGTAAATTTAGTCGGTTCAAATTATATTCGAAATATAAGACTTACATGATACTTAAAAAAATCAGTTATTCTTTAAAAGTTCAAAACAATTCTAATTTCCTTTGGAAATTAAAGCAATTTTACCTGTAAGAAATAGCTGGATTATTTCATTCTGTTTTGGTATTTTCATCTAGTTTATTCCAAGAAATTACAGAATGGGTAAAACTTAAGCTGTATGAAACAAACACAACAAAACCCATTGAACTCTGGCTATCCAAACCCCTAAATTTAGACTGTTTTCTTGTTGTATAAGACACATATTTACCCAGTAACCAGAAATCTAAAAACCTTTTTTTTTCACTAGATAAAACCACTTTGCTTCTTTCAGCAGTCAGATCCAGATCATTTTGTACACTACTTTACTCACTAGATTTTTGAAAATGTAGAGAAACTTGGTAAGAAACAAAGTAAAAGTGGTCATCATCTAATTTGGTGAAAAATCATAATCTTTCCATTCAAGGACATGAAAGGCACTTTCAAAGGAAATACCGTAAACCCTTTGGAGATTGAGACCATGTTTTAATTGCCTTTGTATACCTGACGCCAATCACAGTGTTTCACACAAGTAGCCACTCAATGAATGTTTGTTGAATGACTGAATGATTGCATGAATGACCCTGTTTTATGGGGATTCAGGTTGTGTCTGGATTCAATGTAAAGAAAAGATTCAAGATGACTCCAGCACTGGACTGGACCACTGAAGGAAATAGTGGATTCTTATTTATTTACTTATTTATTTGTTTATTTTTGAAATTTACAATAATAGAATAAACATATATCTTGAATATATTTTTAGAGAAAACTTAGCACTTCAATGTTTAGATGCTTTCTACATGTACGATGATGAAGACAGTTCCTCAGGTTCAAGGATTCTGTCTGAGACATTCAGTCAGGTTGAAATGGACCTGAAAATCATGACACATGAAGGGCAGGTGGAGGAAAAATGGTTGGGAGAGAATGAGTAACTGGCCTCAATTATGTTCAGGGTTGCCATGAGAAACAAGAGCAGGAATACTCTGAGTTGCTCCATAAGACAGAACCAACAAAAAGGGGACGGGCTACGGGAGAATCCGCAGACTTGATCAACCTAAGAAAGAGCATTCTAACAAAGAAACGCGCCCAGCAATGACAGTTTGCCTTAACAGATAACAAACCACCGTCCCTGGAAGTGTGCAGGCAGAGTTTGTGTGACTGTTTTAAGGGTAAGTGGGCAGACAGCATCTACTCAGTATGTAAGATTGAGGCTCATCCATCTCTTCCAACCAGAAAGACATTGTTCAATAAGCCTAAAAGTCAATTTAAAAATTTGGTGTTAATACTAAACAGATAATTAGTAAATACTTTCAATACTTCAAGGTCTTCTATGAGCATGTAAATAGAACAATACGGTCAATTCATTCTTGGAAGGTTTTACCAATAGATGCAGACTTGACATTGTTTACTACTTAAGAAAAATTTAGGTTGTCTCAGAATGTAAAACAATACCATATCTCAACAGAAGTCCAAAATACTCTTAGGTATTTCAAAAACTCTAGGATTTGTTCTTCCTCTACATTAGTTTCCCAGGCCACTATCCCTGTGTACACTCTTATGTCTCAAATCTAGCTTATTTTCTATAGCTGCCTCCTAAATAGACAATTATCTCTAATCTCTTCCCTCTGTAATCCTTTTGAATACAGCAACTAGATGTCTGCCTAAAACCCCTTTGGAACAAATGACTACCTATTCAAAAGCCTACAATGATTCACTCATTTAGAATTATGTATGGAAAGGATTAAATTGGGCATAAAATGCCAATAGTTATTAAAATGGTAGAATTACAAATAAGTAGTGTTTAAATGTTCTTAGTGCAGTGCTAATCAAGTTCTGGTTACAAATAAAATCAGGTGAAAAACAAAGAATCTACAAGGTTTCCTTACTACCTAGCATATTTCACACAAATGTCCCAACTTAACTTTTTAGAAAACCCTTCATTAAGTCTTCCCAACAAACCTTTTCTAATCTGATCCCTGCAGTAAAGCTCTGCTAATATTTTCTTGTCTGTCTGCTCTCTCCTAATCCTTTTTCTTCTTCCATGTCCCTCCTCGTTGCTACTTCTTTTGTGCCTCTTTCACTATGCTCTCTATTCCTCACCTCTAGGACAAATGCTGAATGCTGTCTGTATGTTCACTTCGCCCCTTCCAGAGGTAAGCTTCCTGAGGGCAGGGCCTGAGTCTGTTCATCACTGCATTCCCTGAATCTAGAATAGTGCCTTGCAGATGAAAGCTATTAATGAATTATATGTTCAATGAATGATTGTCATTTCTCTGACTAATGAACTCATAACATTCTTTCCCTTTTTGAAATCTGATAGAAATTGATTATATATTGTGTATGTATGATTTTACATTGCATTATATATTTTTCTAGTCATGTACATGTTTTAATGTCTCTCAAAATGAGATATATGTCATCCATGTTCCCTAATTCGATATCCAATTCAAGCAAATTTTTATTGAATACCTACTGTGTGTCAGGCACTTTAGTAGGAGTTATTATATAAATTAAAAACTGCATTTAATAAGCAGTAAAGACCAAATGGGAATATTTCTCTGCCGATTTCTTTTACAGAAAATAAATATACCTGAAATCTGTACTCTAAATAAAATAATAGTCAAATTTTCTATACTTTTCTACCATCTCTCTATCAAACCCATTCAAAAGAATTTATTTAAAATAAATTAGACATATAAGATATCCTGAAATCCAACATTAAACCATTAATGATAAGTAGAAATAAAATATTTAGTATACATTTTTATTGGTTTAGGAGAACTGGCCTTTCATCATTTGCTGTTTCAAGATCTTTATAGTGGCCAGAAAGATTCTGAAAAGGTGAAGGTTTCATGTCTAGTCTATAGATCAAGTAATTTTAAGCCTTTTATGCAATTTGGATATTTTGGAAGCTGGTATATGTTATATTTTTTCAGAACCATATGAAACAATTTGGTAAAGAACACAGGTAGAAGAGTCACTAATTTTCCTTTTCCCCCAATAAACTATTTTTATTATGCCAATTTTAATTACCATGCGATCTAGTGGATTTAAGGCTTATATTTTCCACATCACTAGACTTCACAAACATGAAAGCATTTTATACTGTCATTATACATCAATGTTTGTACTTGGTTATACATATATACAGGAATTATTCACACATCTTAACCTTGCTATTTCCTCCTTTCAAACCAACATAATTTTACCATGAAAGCAGCTTTTTAATAAATGGTATAAGAAATACAGCAAGGCACACTTTTTAAAAAAAAAAACGTTTTTTTTTCTCATTACCACCTTAAGAAGCATAAAAAAACAAAAATGTTATAGTAGAGTATCACCAGTTTATAATATACAACACCATTATAGTTGAAGTGCTGCATAGATCATCATTAAAATGATGATAAAATGAAATATATAGAATGGCGCTTTTAAAAATTGCTTAATTTTGAGAGAAGGGCAAGTGTTTCTTCTCTATGCTGCAATCAAATCAAATGTTGACATTTTAGGTAAACCTCTTTCAATAAACCTAGGCATTATATCATTTTAAAAAATCCAGACTGAAATATGAGATTGGTCAAGTACTGGCAGGGTGTCATTCCAGATAGGAGAATTTAATGACCATCAATTTGGTGAACTGCAGAACTTCAAAGAGTGGATAGAGAGGGAGGGAGGCAAACAGAAAAGTCTCAGTGGAGAGAGGGTTGGTAGAGGTAGCTTGGGACAGGAATCCATGGGAGAACAAGCAGCTTCGCTGAACTTCAAAGACAATCACCTAAAGAGAACCAGTGCACACATCCAGATCACAAAGCTCCTGTGGACAAACCGCATTCAGAAGGAAGATTCACCTTGGGAAAGTCAATATGACAAAAGGCAGTGACAACATGATGGAGCCAGAGATCAGCCCAAGGCGGGAGGGTGAGGCCAGCCCTGAGTTGCAGCCAGACTATCCAGACTATCTGCAAGAAACAAGAAAGTGACAAGAGAAGGTTTCAGAAGTCTTTTTCATTTACAAAACAAAGCCTCTCTCTCTCTCTCTCTCTCTCTCTCTCTCTCTCTCTCTCTCAGAGAGAGGGACAGGAAGAGAGAGAGGAAGAGAATCAATTTTATTTAGTTTTTCACGTGGCTGTCATTGTCTGACACTTCATTGTGAATGTGGTGCTGGCGTTTGAACCTGCTGACTTGCGCATGCCAGGCAGGCACTGTAACTGCTCCAGCCCAAAAACAAAATCTTTTGAGGAACCATTGAATGTTGTCATTTCGGGACCCTCTGCTAATGCTCTCAAATAAAAGGATATATAAAATAAAATAACAATTTGAATAGCCCTAAGTTCACATTACTTACCAAAAAAAAAAAAAAAAAAACCCATTTTGGTATAGATGTGAAAATACATTTTTTTTTTAAACTGACATTATTTCAAAGAAACCAAAACTCAAGTTTGACCTTTTCTCTGGGTCATCCATCCTTCTTTGTGGGTGAACTTAGTTTTAAATACTCATGATACCTTCAAATTCGTATGAAAATGTGAGGCAGCCATTACCAAGTGATACAGTAAAGTACTACCAACAATTACTTGTAGACTGAGAACCACGACTCTCAGGTTTAACCCTTCCTTCAGGAGCTTTGTGTGTGATACTGAATGATTCCACTAATATAGTGGTTGAAATATTCAGTACATTGTGACAATCCTAAATTTTTTAGCCCCTTGTCTATAAAAGGAATATAATTAGGACTTCTACCTCAAATACTAAAGCATTTCATTTAAGGAACCAACAGCATTATGGAAATGAAACTGATTCAGTTATTTTTTAACATCTGATGGTTGATACAATTTTGTTCCAATCTGCTCTGCTTATTTCTAAGTGTCTAAAAGCAACAGGTCAAATGTAAGGAATATCTAAATTCCACGTTTAAGCTATGCGGGATACGGTTACTTTAGGTGCTCTAAGCACCTCTCAAATAAAGCAGGCTTTTGATTGTCTAGGTTTAAATTAACCTCTAAAGTCTGATATTAGGCTGTTTCCTTTCCCCTCTGGAACTAACATTCTTATTTTCAGTCTTCTTGTTGCCTTCTTTTTTCCTACAATCTTGTAACTTTTATGAGAGCCAGAAAAAACTTTTAATAAAAAGTGACTTGGCTGGAACCACAGGAAGTTGGGGACAGATAAAAAGTTAACAGGAACAGGGGAAGACAGACAGGAACAGATGGGACATGCTTTGGTACAGTAAAATAATGCAGTAACTCAAGAAAGCACAGAGCATTGTTCAAATACTGAGGACATGACTCATCCGAAATCTGGCCACTGAGTAGGGAATCCTTAGGTGAGGCAAATCTGGTCTCGCTAAAAGCTGGCATTTAAATTCTCTCTGGATAATCAATTCTTTCAACTTGGCCTACTTGGAAATAGATAGGCCAAACTGTCTGAGGCACAAATCTGGGGAGTGTTGAGAGTGTGAGTGTGTATGTGTGCATGTGTGCTCAAAGAGGAAGGGAGAGAAAGGCTATGGCAAATGAAATTGTTGTTATTTACCATGGCAGAGCTAGTTATTCAGAAGTTCAGGGTAATTAAAAATCACATCCAGCAGAACCTTGATTTATTAAAGTGATTTTAGAGGTAAATTTGATAAGATTACACCTGTATTATCTAGTGAAAAAATTAATACACAGTCCCCAAAGGCAGTTCCTTGAACTGCTTGGCCAGCTTTGGGAAATATCAAACATTTAGTGTCAATCCAATTCACAGAATGAAAATCTGTGCTGTGTACATGAGGAATGTTTGCTCCTATAGCTTTCTCAGTTTGTAAAAACTGAGCAACAACACTTTTAAATGTAGATATGTATACTTGAGTATGCATGAATGCAAATAATTGCCTAAAATCTAAAATCTACAAGCTACCAACTTCCATATTTACAAACCAATGAAGACCAATGAAGTAGGAAAGACAATGAAACCACAAGTTCTAAAGGAATATATACATTGTAAGTAAATACTGCTCCTTGCCCTGACCTCAAAACACGTGCATGCACAAAGACACACATAGAGACAGGAATATACAGACACACAGATGTATACACACAGAGTAAACCCCTGAACCATCAGAGCAAACCATAAGGGAAAAGAAAAGTACAACTGGCTGCATGTGATGAGTTAAATTTTTATACTACAGGATTTATCCAGGCTGAAGTTTAGGGTTAAACCATTCATCAAAGATCAGAGGCTTATGATGAGGATTATGAAGAAATAACTGTCAGAATACAGCAAAAAGATTAGTGCAAAGTACGTCTCTTAGGCAGGTCCTAGGAGGCACTCCAAACATACATTATGTGCTTTCTTCCAAATTAGGCGGAAGAGCTGGCTCTATCCGGTTACCTTGCCTTTGATGTGATTTGCTTCTCTATTTTTACAGAAACATGACACATAAATGAAAATAGTGAAAAGCACAGCAGTGTGCCTGGAAATCAGTGCAAATGTACACTGTCAGATCACCTTAGAGCTTCTCAAACAATTTCAGTGGGTTTTTAATTAGAACCCAGTAAATAAAAACCTTTTCAAAAAAATTTTTTTGAAACATTTGTGTTTCTGCTGCTGACTGTATCTGTGATTCTAAGTTACATCTCTTCTGGATGGAATTATAATCATTTCATCAGAATTTATTTCTGATCATTTCATCAGAATTTATTTTAAATCAGAATTTATATCTGGAGGGAAAACCCTGGTAAATTGAATTTGCTGAATTTTATAGTCTTGATAAAAAAGAGCACCCTTTGATGGTTTTCAAATGGCTTTAAAAAGCAGAGTTTTTTTCTTTTTTCTTCTTTTTTTTTTTTTTTTTTTTTTTTTTTTTTTTTTTTTTTTTTTGCTTTTTTTGAATCTTGTAGAAAGAACAATCACAACAAATAAGCGCCTATGGACACAAAACCTCACCTTTATCAAATAACTTTATAATGGATTCCTGACATTAAATGCTGAATGCTGGTGAACACTTTCAGATTAAAAAACCAGTCCTGGTTGATAGTATGCTAACGCTATGTGAATATCACAAAATATGTGAATATTTCCCAGTGCTAATGACGGAAATAACTGAAGTCTCCAGATTTGTCCACATGACTGAAAACAACACCTGAATAGGACCAGTAAATAGAGCTATTTAAATTACTCTAGATTGATAACAAGTCACTTGGGGGCGACATAAGTTCTGCAGAAGTAAAATTTGGCTGCTTCTGCTTGAGTCCAAGAAAGGGCCAGACATTGGGGGGCTCAACACAATTCTGCTTCGTGGCAAGCAGGCTGGCCGATGGTTTCCACTGTCCTGCTTGTGGAATGAACGTGAGGACTACGCAGATCCAGCAGCACCTTCCCTCTCCTCAAGCCTACAATGGGGCAGCTCTTCATTCACATTTTGTTTCAATTCTACGTCTATGTAAGGCAGAGAAGAAACTCCCAGAGGATTGAACAAGAAGAGTAAATTCCAAAGGCTTCTCCAGTTTCAGAGCTTCTCCTGCTTTGTATCTCAGCATGACTGGTGACTATCATGATGGTCACAGTCACATAATGCCATGCTCAGAGTGATGTGGCTTTCAAGCCTTTCTCCCTATTTAGAAAACAAAATTAGCCAGGCTCTACCAGCCCTTCGGCAGAGGTTGGTGGCAACCGCTGTACAATTGGTTCTAATAGAACTTGTTTTGAAGCAGCTTATAGAATCGCAGTTACTCTCTCCTAATGCTTAGTTTTACTGCATGCTGATGGAGAATATGATTATAGGGTGGACACGACTCACAGAAAATAAATTTCTTTCTCCTATTTTTGATCTCACTTGTAGCCAATTGTAAATAGAGTCTTAAACACAGAAAATTAGTTGAGCTATATTAGTAAGTAGGATGCCTTTCTTCAATTTTGCATATTGAGTTTATTTTTAGGGTATATATATGGTATAGATTCCCCCCTCACTCCCCATTTCTAGCAGCTCTGCACAGAATCACACATTTTAATGAGCTTAGGGCACAGGTGTTGCAGGAAAAAAAATAATGATGTTTGCCATTCATCTTTCAAATTAAATAATGTGTTTTTAAATAGTAACTTTTCTCATAATACATTATGGGAACAACATTTATCTGTCACATTTTAAAAGATGTATTTGTAATAAATGTAAATTACTTTTAGAAAATCAGTAATTAGGCTCATCAAAAAATAAACAATCTGCCACAAAAAAGATAATCTTTAGCATAGTTAAGTATAATAACTGTTATTTGAATAAGTTAACAAATTAGGGTAGATTGCTTCTGTAATTCATTTCCTATAGCACGAGTTTAGGTTACAGCATTAGGTTTCTGGAGTAGGGGGTGGAGATGGCATTAGGCACCTCGTACTTTGGCGAAATATGATCACACTTGAAAATTTTCTTCTTTAAACTTGATTGAGAAAGCATATTCATCACTGGGTCTTCGAAATGGGAAATAACAGAACCTTTGTGTCGCTTTTAGAGAGACATCATCATCTTAGAATTATCAATCAATAGCTGTCTTATTAAATAGGAAGAGTGGAAAGACTGCCTTAAAAAATTTGATGGAAATCAGCCTGTCACCTTCAGGCAAAATTCAAAAATTCTGTTTTTATCAAGATACCATTAAGTTGTCATGTATTCTCTGTGCATTTGCTTTCTGTGCCTGTTCTCAACCTGTGCATGGATAAATAAGAGCCTCCTCTTTAACATCCCCTCCTGTTTGAATTCTCAGACATGGCCATAATTAGGAGCTGTGACAGCACAGCCTTCCACTGGGGAAGCAAACGTGATGATAGCTCCATTGGCCGGGTGCAGAAGAGGAAGGCCCTGTTGGAGACACGGTCTGGAGCCTACTTGCTGCTGACGCCCAGGCATTGCTGTATGCTGGGAGCCGAGCGGGGGCGTTGCTTTTTGATGAGGGGATCTAGCTGCAGCTTGGATAATCATTTTTTTCCTCCCTCAGTGGAAGAGTTTGAAGTCCTAAATTGTTCAGCTACTTCCTCAAATTTTGTATTTTTCTTGCCAGAGTGATGAAATAAAGATAATGTCACTAAAAATGTCAAATTTTCACTAACCCCTGCTTTGTTTTCACACTTACCCCTAAATACCCTGTACAGATAAACACCTGCTGTGACTGGTCATTCTGACCAGCCTCTTCTTCTATCATGATTTGTTGATGCCCACCCATATCTTAAATGCATAAATGGAAAGAGGACTAGTACGTACCTTTCAATGAGATGGTTTTCATGCTTGGGGAGGGCGCTACATTCTATCTATGCATATTTGTATGTCGTTCTTCATGAAAGTTTAGAAGATTTTCTTTGCAGATTAGAGCTTTGGGGCTGGGATACAGTGCAGACTTGTCTCTGGGCTGATTTGCCTTCAAGGACCGGTCTTGAACTTTAGATTTGGCTGAAGCAGCATTATGTTCTGGCATTGCTGACTCACCTGGCTTTTCTGAGCTCTCCTTTTCACTGCCCATCCTTGAAGGAATAGACTCTGAATTTTCTGTACAGCCACTGGAAGTTTGGGGCACATCGCATACTTCCTTTCCAGTGTCAGCTCCTTTCTGCAGGGGAGGACTTGAAAAAGCCACTGTGTCTGCATCATCAACTAAGAGAGAAGCATCACTGAACTTAGGACAGCTTGCTGTTGCTTGTAGTGGCAATGCAGATTCATTTGGAGAAGCACCAGAGAAACAGGGTTCCTCTCCATCAGGGCCATCCTCAACACAAGCCTCAAAGAAGCATTCAATGTCTTCCTTGTCATCTAAGCCAGAGTCAATAGTGTCTGATGGCAATGGAGTGCTGCTCTTCTCTTCTATGTAATTGGTGACCTCCCCACAATCACTGTCATGAGATGAGAGAGATAAATAGGAATAAAAGTCCCCTTTTCTCAGCTGGATGGGCCGGTGAGAATGTTCTAACACTTTCTCTTTGATTTGAGTTAATGAAGTGGGAGCAGCTACCTCATTTTCAGGTTGAGATTTACTTTTTAGGGCCGTTGAAGCCATGTCAATGATTTCCTTAACAAAGTCATGTACTGAACAATCTTCAGCATCTTTCTGATGGAAAACATCTGGCTCACAGTTGCAACAGGAAGTGTTGTCACTGATAGAAGCATTTTCCTCTGTTTCATTTTGTTCAAGTGCCAGGCAGCAACCAGCAGATTTTCCAGCCTCACTTGTTGCGTCGTTAGATGAAGATTTCAGTACATCACAGACTTGTCTGTTGTTAACTATGGTTTCTGAAGCTAGTTCTGGGCAAGCCTTCTCTATGGGCGTGCAATCAGCTGCTTGATTTTCAAAATGGTGGTGATTTGGGCATTTCTTTGGAAGATGTCTAATGTTTGGGAGAACAAATTCCTTTCCAGCAATATTTGAATCATCTGAACCATTCACAAACGTTTCACACTTACAGTGCTCACTTTCTGAAGACTTTTCTCCACCTGAACCAAGACTTTCTGGTGCCTTTGAAATCCCATTCAGTTTATCATTTTGCCTTTCTGGAGTACTTTCAACATTGCCATTTTCCACGTCAGCCACATATGGATCTTTACTAACCTTGAAAATATATTTCTTATTTTCACCCTTTGTCCCTAATTCACGGGTATGGGATGTATTTTTAGCATTTCCATTATTTTCAGAGAGACATTTTATGGAGCCATTTAGAAGGGCCTCAATGTTTAGGGTTTCAGAGGGCTTGGTCGTCTCTCCACTGCTTACATCTTTACTGACCTTTATATCATCACTGAGATTGCACCGCTTTTTGTCTTTCGTCAAGGAAAACTTTGGCCTAATCCAGGTCTGCAATTCATTCTTTATGTAGTCCAGCCCCGACATCAGGTTGCATTCTTCATAAATTTCATCATCTGTGGCAATGCTGGAGTCATCATCCTCATCTTTGATACACAGTTCTTCTTCAGTCAAGGTGAGGGTAGAGCTGGAGAGGAGGTCACTGTCATCTTCATCATCAGTGCAAGCAGAGGTACAAGAAACATTAACGATCATGCTGACATTCACATCACTTTCATCAGCCACAGAACGGTTCAGACGCTTCCTGAAGGATGCATTGGATTCTGGGATCTTGTTCTTGTGTAAAACAATATCCTCTGAGCAAAGAGAGAGTTCATCACTGCTACTAAGTTCTGTAAGAGATGCTGCCGAGTCTTCATTGATAGAAGATGCTATATCCAGTGACATCTGGCCAGTAAAGGACATCTTTTGGGAACTGCTCTGGAGAGTGATATCAGAAATGCTTCGTTTTATCTTTTGCTCTGAGGGACTCTGGATATTCTCCAAACGATTCAGGAGATCTAATGTCCTTTTACTCAATTCACCAACTGAGCCACTGCTCACGCTTATGTCCCCAGAGCTGTGACAGCTAAAAAGATCTTCATTGCTTTTATAGGATGTCAACCAACTTTCTAATGAAGTGCTTCTCTGGAGGCTGTCACTACCATTTTTAAAGATGCCCAATCCAAATAAATCACCCCCTGGAGATAGAGACTCAATAGATGAACTATGAGATAAAAGGGAAAGCTGTTTGGCATTCTGAATGCCGGTGAATGTCTTCTCTATATCGCCACTTTTATATGAATTGCGATCCATTTCATGGGGTGCACTTGCCAAAATCCTTTCATGGGGAGGTGCATCTGGTTGTAACTCTGAAGCCTGATGTTTAGATTTGCAGGATTTTTTATCAAAATAAAAACCATGAAGAAGGGGATCCTCCACATGTGCCTTTTCACTTTGTGACTGTTTCATTATCATTGGTAATTTGAGTTTTGAGCCTTGGAGGTATGAGTAATCATAAAATGTAAACACATCATGTTTTCCTTGTAATTCTTCTCCCAAACAATCAGGGGTATGTTTGGTAACACTGTTTAAGTCTCCAACTTTTCCATTTACACAACCCACTGGTGAAGCGGATGAGTGAGAGCTATTTGGAAGCTTACTGCATTCCTCCTCATCTTTAAATTTTTGCTTTAACACGTTAACTGCATCTCCCACTTGTGAGTCCAGATGTTTAGTTTCAGGGTTACTTGGGGACCCATCTCCCATACTGAATAAGTACATTTCAGAGTTGGTAGTCACTTCAGTGTCTCCTTCACTGACGATTCCACTCTCACTGCCAGAATTCTGGCTCATGTCTCCGCAGGGCTTCACCAAATTAGAACTACCTACAAGATCTGGCAAAGATTTGGTAGATGAAAATGAAGAGTCTTTACTGAGACTCTTAGTTAAAATACTAGGCTGTGTCATGCCAGTAAACTTTGGATTGCTTTTCAGAAATGGCATGTGGCTATCCTCATAGAGTTCAACATTATGGAGGCTGTACACTTGGTAAATATGTGGACTGGAGGGTGCAGTGATATTTGAGGCATACTGAGATCTTCCATGGTCATTTGCCTCCTCCCCATAGCCAGGGTCCTCATTGCTTGTCTCTTCAAGCTTCAGTGAAGGTATGTCAGGTTGGGGTTCTTGATCGAGGTCATTTGATTCTTCATTCAAACTAATTAACTTGTTACTTATATCTGTTTCATCCCATTCTAGGGCATCCTCACTCATCCCATTTAAGTCCATCAAGCCAGGATCAATCACATTCAAACTCTCCTGTGTAGGAATAGGGGGGGAAATAGAATTAGGGAACATAAACAGGAAAATTTCATCCATTCAGAATCTCTTGGAAAAGTCAAAAAACAGCCTAAAACATGGATTTGAAAGATAATAAAATTATTACCTCTGCTTCTCTCTGGAATAACATCCCCAAATTACTGAAATAGCTTTTTCCATCAATAGTAATTTGTCACCGAAGGCCATAACATAGATTAAAATGTAAGATTATTATAGTCAAATTGTAATTTATGGAATTAATCATTTCCTATTGATTCTTCTACATTTTAAATCTTGGATTAAGTGAAGATAAAACTGTCAGGTTAATGAAGGTAGAAAGAGCACAGTCTATGATATCTGTTCAGGTACACTCAGGTTCACATCATTTCCGTTCCCAAGTCTATAGCAGGATAGTACCTGCAGCCACATATGGTGAACTTCCTTTGCCTCTATTTCTGGGTTCTCCACTTGAAGCAGCTTTTGCCTTCAGACTTTGTTACAGCCACTGTGGAGAGCCATTTATGGGCTAGAGGCTTTGACTGTCAATTCCTTTCCCTTCCTTCCCTTTTAGGCTATGCCTCTTCAGCATTTGGCCCTGCTCCAAGTCAGACCCAAGATGAGCAACAATGACTGGTTTCCTTGCCTGAATCTTCCTGGACCCTAAGTGTTACAGGGAAGTTCCTTACACACAGTTTTCTCAGTCCCCTCTCTTCGCCAATATGCCTCTATGACAGAGATTTCATGTCCATCCGTGTTCTGATCTCACACTGTTCAGTCCTGCCTGTGTTTCTTATTTATTTTATTTTTTTATTTTTGAACAACCATACAAGTTTTTTTTAACAAAATAGTATAAAATGTGTATAGTTTCTGGATACTAGATTTACCCTCAGGAGTGCCCCCCCAATTACCCACCCATATCTCTCCCTTCCCTTACCCACTATATCTCTAAAAAAAGTATTACGCTGTATAACATTACACCTTATCTGGATTTAACACATGATAATATACCACCTTTCTCAATTGCCAGGGTCTAGTCCCAACCTCCACAGATGAGTGGAGACAATCGACCCTTGGTTCTCTGGGTTAAGCTAATATTGCTAAGCATAATTTCTTCCATAGCCATCCATTTACCTTCAAAGGCTGCAATATCATTGTTTCTAATTGCTGTGTAAAATTTCATGGTATATATGTACCACAGTTTTTGGATCCATTCATCCAGTGAGGGACATCCAGTATTTTGAGGTGCATTTGGGGGATTAGCATTGTCTGCCTGCGTTTCTTAAAGCAAGATTTCCCCCTTCCTGTCTCTCTTGCTGCGCCTCACATTAGTAACTCTCTGAAGACTTTCCTGACTACCAAGGATTAAGTAGCCCAGAGTCCCTTGCACTGCTCTCTGCCTGCCCATTTGGGACATGTTTTGATCTTTCCTTGGACTTCCTGGTTTTACCCCTACTTAGGCAGAACTCAAAGCATCTGGGATTCAGTAGCTGGGAGGCTCCTGAATCTTGACCAGATTCCTTCACCATCCTTACTTGCTTTCCAGCAGTCTGGATTCATGCGAAAGCCAAGAGAGGAAATATATGTACTTTAGGCCCTGACAGGTTCACCCACAGACCCAAACAAAAATAGAACTTAGCACTTCAGTCTCTGCTCATGCTGGGTAGCCATGCAGATGAGCTTGGCTCTAGAACTAACAGACCTGTTAAGAGCTAACTTTGCTGCTTACTGGCAGTATGACCTTGGACAAGTCACCTGACCTTTATGAACGCATCTCATCACCTATAAAATGGAGATAGGACTATCTATCTAGATCATGCTAAGTTTTAAATGAGCTAATAATTTTAAATTATTGAAGGGGGCAGTCAATCATAGGTAGCTATAATTCTTAATGTGTATAGAATGCAGAATTGCTCTAGAGTGGCCTTCAGTCAATTCACAAAGGGTTCTCCCTGCCTATGTCATTTTCTCCATACCATTTCTTCCAATTTGCTATTAAAACCACAAAGAATTCATGCATGATAGGTAGAGAGAGGGGTCATGCCTATAACAGGCAAGCATTTTCACATCCTTAAAAGTCAGAAATATTTTAATTTTCTAATTGAAAAATAGGTCATGATGCTTCTAATCCTCGGGTAGTGGGAAGAAAGTTTTACCTGCAGCACATTAGTGGAACTTTCCTAAAGCCCTCAACCCTTCCATTAAGTATAAATACCCATCAGCACTTTATTATACTGAATATGGAGGAGATTACCTGTATGCACACTTAAGTTTAAAAGAGTCCAGTTACAAAATAAACATTCATTCAGGGATATTTTAAAATTTTCTAACAGAAATCTTTCCTGCAGCCAGTGTTCTAGCAGTTAATCTAGGATACTGGCAGTCATCACAGTTGCTTAGGTATGGAGTGCATTCACCAGGATGAATTTTTATTAGAATTCCTGTTTATTCTTTGAGTGATGATAAAGGGAAGTATTAATGACCAGTTTGTATGGCTAATGAATGTTAAAATCTTCAGCTGTAGGAACAATCAATCAGTCTAATCAAATAGCATATTAATTTCAAATACCTTGGCTGACACTGTATTCTGACAGCTAATAAATAATTGAACTAATCTTTCAAAGGAGCTCTCTTTGTAACTCTCAGTTGACATTAAAGTTTAGCAGCAAAGATTTTCCATGAGGGTCCCAAATCTTGGGGATCATGTAGATATATAGGAATTGTGCCATCTGGATATGCCAGGAGCAGAACCTAAGGGTTGCCTTAAACTCAGACTTGTCTTCCATAGTCATAATCAAATGCTACCTTTGTGACTATAGAAATTCAAGCCTAAGAAAGTACAAAACTTTTAGCAGCACCTGATGGAACAAATCTTTTGCATAGGATGTTTTTTTTTCTTAACTATCTTGTCCTAGAGATTTCTTAAATTCTTGAGATTTCTAATATTTAAGTTTTGGTATTCTAATTCCAGGGAATATCTGACAGGATACATTAGGAAATGATTAATTTTTGACTTTTAGTTTTTTCCATATTAAAGAAGTGCTATTCTCCTCAGTTGCTCCCTTCATGTTATGGATTAAATTTTGTCAGCATCTTTAGTAAAGTCTTCATTTACTCAGGACGTAATTTAAACCATAAAATATAGCCCTGGGACAATAAATTGGGAAGATTTTTCAAGAGAAAGGACATTGGGATATTTATATAACTAGACAAAATGCTTTTAGAAAAAAGAAAGGCATATACAGAGATGTAACTGGTGGGAAATTATTTGGTCAATGCTGTAACACTGTTTTTGACAACAGCCCAACCAGACCATAATGCTCAAACTAAGTCAGCATTTGTTTTGTTATTATTTTCCTAGACAAATTACTTGGTACTTTTCTATATACTGGGGATTATACCCAGGGGAATTAACCACTGAGCTGCATTCCCAGCCCTTTTTATTTTATTTTATATTTATTTTGAGACAGGGTTTCACTAAGTTGCCGAGACTGGCCTCAAACTTGCAATCCTCCTGCCTTAGGCTTCTGAGAACCTGGTATTACAGGCATGAATCACCACACCTGGCTCTTGGTTGGTACTTTAAAAAAAGGCACAAGCATTCCTATCTGTAGTGAAGTGAATTCAGATGTAGTCAGACAAAAATTTATGAGTTTCCAAATGAAATCAAAACAAGGTGAGTCACTTTTGAGGAGGAACTAACACCTCTCCTTATTAAGTTATTTCAAGAAATTGAAAAGGAGGGAATGCTCTCATCCTCTTTTTATGAAGCAACCATAACTCTGATACCAAAACCCGATAAGGATATATCAAAAAAAGAAAATTACAGACCAATATCCCTGATGAACTTAGATGCAAAAATCCTTAATAAAGTACCAGCAAACCATATTCAAAAACTTATAAAGAAGATAATCCATCATGATCAAGTGGGCTTCATCCTAGGTATGCAGGGTTGGTTCAACATACGCAAAACAATTAACGTAATTCACCACTTAAACAGAATCAAGGACAAAAACCATATGATCATCTCAATGGATGCAGAAAAAGCCTTTGATAAAATCCAGCACCCTTTTATGTTCAAAACTCTAGAGAAGATGGGGTTCAAAGGACCATTTCTGAACTTTGTAAAGGCTATATATGCTAAACCCTCAGCTAGTATAATACTAAATGGAGAAAAGCTGAAAGCATTTCCACTAAAATTGGGAACAAGACAAGGCTATCCGCTCTCACCACTTTTATTCAATATTGTCCTGACCCTAGCTGGAGCAATTAGGCAAGAGAAAGAAATCAAAGGGATAAAAATAGGAACAGAGGAAATCAAACTCTCTCTTTATGCTGATGACATGATTCTGTATCTGGAAGATCCAAAAAACTCCATCAGTAAACTGCTTGAACTTATAAACAGATTTAGCAAAGTGGCAGGATACAAGATCAACACACATAAATCAATAGCTTCCCTATACACTAATAATAATAGGACTGATGAAGAAGTCAGGAAATCAGTCCCATTCAAAATATCTTCGAAAAAAATAAAATACTTGGGAATTAACCTTACAAGGGAAATCAAAGATCTCTTCAACGAAAATTATCAGTCATTGAAGAATGAAATACAAGACGACCTAAGAAGATGGAAAGATGTCCCATGCTCTTGGTTAGGCAGAATTAATATAATAAAAATGGCCATTCTACCGAAAGCTTTATACAGATTTAATGCTACCCCCCGTAAAGATACCTATGTCATTCTTTACTGACATAGAAAATGCAATTCTCAAATTCATTTGGAACAATAGGAAACCTAGAATTACCAAAACATTACTAAGCAAGAAAGACAAAATAGGCAGTTTCGCCATACCAGACTTAAAACTATACTATAGAACCGTAGCAACAAAGACAGCATGGTACTAGTATCAATATAGGAAAGAAGACCAATGGAATAGAAGACCCTGAAACAAACCCTCAAATCTTTAAACATCTGATTTTTTACAAAGGGGAACAAAATATTACATGGAGGGGAGACAGCCTCTTCAACAAACGGTGTTGGACAAACAGGAAAGCCACTTGCAGAAAGTTGAAATTAGACCCATATCTTTCTCCTTGCATGAGAATCAAATCAAAATGGATCAAGGAGCTAAGAATTAAACCAGCTACTTTGCAACTGATGGAAGACAAATTAGGTCCAACCCTTCAGCATTTGGGAGTAGGCAAAGACTTTCTCAACATGTATCCTAAAGTGAAGGAAGTAAAGTCAAAAATCAGTGAATGGGATGCCATAAAGCTAAAAAGCTTTTGCACTGCCAAGAAAATAATCAAAAGAGTCAAGATGTTTCCTACAGAATTGGAGAGAATCATGGCCTGTGATTCCTCGGACAGTGGCCTCATATCCAGAATCTACAAAATCCTCAAAAACCTCAATTACAAAAAC
>PVKS010006114.1:0-14010 GCA_004027875.1 Aplodontia rufa
TTGTGGTTGAGTTCAAGGGGCTGGGTCTCTGGGTATGCATTGTGGTTGAGTTCAAGGGGCCGGGTCTCTGGGTGTGCATTGTGGTTGAGTTCAAGGGGTTGGTCTCTGGGTGTGCATTGGGGCTGCTTCTTCCCCAGCTGGGTTCCATCTCCCTCTCTGCCCACAGGTTGTCATGAACTGAACAATCTCCCCTGCAGCACCCTTTGGCTGTGATTTTCCACCTCAGATCCTGCTGACCATAGACAGAAACTTCAGAAACCATGAGCCAAAATAAACTTTTCTGCTAGAAGTTGTGTATATCAGGAATTTCAGTCACAGTGACAAAAAGCTGACTAGCACAGGAGGTAAAGAATGATGTAGCTGAAGAACAAAAAAACAGTCTCCTGTGGCAAAGGAACCGCAGACAGAGGAGTCAAGGAAAAGTCTTTCACCAAGACAAATAGGGGGAGTCCACATTGACAAAGTGTCCAGTCCCCAATGACTAATGACTCATGAATGTGTGTGTAATAAATAGGATGGCAACAAAATATATAAACCAGAGGCCTGTCGCAATGACAAGGATAAACCAGGCAAACACAATTGTTCTGCGGTTGAGACAAGTCCTTTCCTGCTCTCCTTGGTCAAATGGACCTTGAAATAAATCACCTGATTTATTTATTCTGAATAATAGAATTAAAAGATTGAAATATAGCATGGAATTTTGCTTAAACAATGAGAGGATTATTTAAGTATTAATTCAGAGAGAGAAACAAAAAATATTGTTATGTTGACACACACAAAAATGAAAAAAATACATATTCACAACAATTTGAAAAATAAACAAGTATTAATCGTAGTATAAACACTTACATTTCAAATGGAAAAGGAATATATCCTGCTCCTTAACCCAAAAAAAGCAACACAAATACTCAATTTCTAACCATAAAAATAAAGCGAAACAAAAGGTTTAGTGAAACTGGCAATTAAATAGATGCACATTAAAATAGGCACCATTTTAAAATACATCTACTGTGACAAAACTTCATTGTTTCTGGAAGTTACACATAGTGTCCGTTAAAATGTTGCCATTAACTGTGGGCCTTATTGTGGTATGATGCACGACTCAGCCAGCAGTCATGGATGGGATAATGTGTTAGCCAATGCTAAAGCTCATTTTAGTTGGGTGTGGCAGTGCACACCTCTGATCCGAGACTTGGAGGCTGAGTGGGAGGGAGGATTGCAAGTCCTGGTCCAGCCTCAGATTCCCAGTACAAAAAAGAAAAAACCCCAGAAACCAAAACACCCATTTTCAAGCAAAATTATGTTATGGGTGAAGAAATGATTAAAAGTCAAGCAAAAACAAACAAAAAAACAAGTCACATGAAGAGACATGCCACATAGGCAGCAGCAGAGCATGCTTTTAATATTAGAAGAGAAACAATGGCTCCTAGCAGCAGCCAGGAGGTTGTCTTCCTATTTTCCTCAGATAATATAAACTGTAATTGTTTATATAAGAAGTGTAATACATATATGTAAACATAAACGAGACAATGAGAGAACAGAACATCTAACCCTATTCAGCCTATGAGCCTGCCCATCCTTTGGCCCTACCATGGCTTGGAAATTGCTCTGACCAATTGCTCCTGCCCTGCTCATGCATTGTTTTCTGAATTCCTTTGTGTTATTTCTTCCCTCTGCTGTCCTACTCCTGAATGTTCTGGCTCCTGGAAAGAGCACAGGAGTGGGCGGTTGCCCTGGGAATCCTGGGCTGAGCTGTGTGAGCTTCCGGTCTTTGGGCCACCCACCAGTGCCACGGCTGCCTTGGGAGCAGGGTGCTAAGACTTTGTATTTCACTTGGATTCTCGTCAACACATCTCCAAACGAACCTGGAAGCGCGCGTCCTGGTAGTATGTTTCACGAGTCCTCAGTTTGGGTCAAACAAGTAGTAGACTTGATGAATGGGTGCAAAAAATAAAAATGTCTCTAATTAATGTGAATTATTTTGTGGTGCTTATTAAAAGACAAAATAATAAAGAAAATGATTACAGCCATGCCTGAGGCTAAATGATACATCAACATTGCAAGCAACATAAATCAGAAAATCCTGTGATTTGAAAATAAGGAGACTTGAATCTGAGCAAGGTGAGTGAGAGAGCAACAGGGAACAGGCAGGTGGTCTGGGCAGGGCAGACTCCTCAAGGAGACCTGCTTCCCTGTTTCAGTGCTCCCTACCCCCAATTTGAAACAGGTCAGGCAAGAATCATTTGGTGCACAAATCTACCCGTAAATTATTGGACGTGTGTTTCTTAAAAATAACATGGGAGTCATTTGAGCAGGACTCACCGTGCGTTTTATGAGTAGCATTCTAATGCATCTTTAGAACGAGCTCCTGGGTTAAATTTTAGTGTTCTGTTAACTACATTACCAGGCTATTTACCTAAGGATGCCTAAACTTTCTTCCTTCAAGGTCAGTTCACCTTAATGACCTTGTTCATTCTAAATCTTGTACAATCGGATTCATTCTTTTGTCCTTTTACAATTTTTATGCCTTTGAGGGGGACAACCACTCTGATTCCTTCTGGAACACTTTGGCTCTCCCACCAGACCACTTGCTCTCAGGTTCCATTTAGATTCCTGCTGATAACTTATTGTGAAGGAAATGTCTTGTAGAATTACAGTCCTGATCACGCTTTATTTTTAACCAATATGTTTTGCAGTCTGCATGACTGATTGCTAACTCGTGAACTGTCATTCCTTAATTTGAATTGCCTACAGATTGATTGTGTATCTATTGTAGATATTACAGCACCTTTCTTCTGGGTTCCTCTCCCTTAGCCTTCTGTCCAGGTGACATATTTGTTTACTTATTTTTTAATCAGTAAGGCAACAAATACCATCAAATATCCATTTGATGCTCTGTCCTCTATAAAGTGTTCAAAACAAAATGATTAGCAGAAAAACTCAACTTGGTAGAAAAATTTTAATGGGGCCACCCCTTTTATTTTGAGTTCAGTGTGTGATATTATCTTTCCTGAAGTTCCTTGCTTTCAGATCTTCATTCAAGCTTTTGCTGATGCCTGTTTGTTAGAGAAGTGACTTGTCCTCCCCAGAGCACCACATCTCCATGACCACATTCCATGAACTGTCAGATCTTTTCCCCTCAGGCACCGACAATGGTACCACAATTGCCACCTTTCAGCATTTTCAATTATCACTTTCCTGATTGACACCTTTGAATATTTGTCAACACATTCACTTTTTTTGGGGATGGCATAAGCTCATTCTTAAGCAAACTGTCAGGCAAGTTGATGAGGATGGACTGCTAGGAAACATCATTACTGACAGCAGCAGCGAGACAAGCTGGCCAGCACATGACAAGCCATGTGCCTGTAACTCGTATTTAGCAAATGCAGGGCTTACACCAGCAGGTGAGAAAACCATGATAGTTTTGGGAACGAAGCTGGCAAGAGAAAGCTGTTATTTATAGTGTAAAATGTGCGAGCGACCACATGCACTACGTAGCACTCTGGGGGATGAGCTTAGGGAAACACAGAGACCTTGCTCCTGTGTGGGGCCTGGATCTCCACCTCCCGTCATGGTGGTAACGCTGAAGCTGGATGGTTCCAATGGCTGCAGAGTTGGTTAAGGTCAGAGGGGAGCTCCAGTGGTTTCTAATGTGCACCACTAAGAGGTGTAAGAGGTGCCAATCTGTCTGAGGTAGAAGAGCTGGCACTGCTCTTACCATACACCTGCGCTGTGTCTGCACCGCACCCTGCACACGTTTGCCAAGTATTAAGAGAGAACTTGATGCTTTATGGTATTTATAAGGAAATCACTGATAAAAAAAGTTTTCAAATCTCACATAGGTAAATGACTAACCATGAAGATAGACACAAACATTGAACCAATTTTGAATTATTGAATCACTACCAAATAAAATCCATGAATTTCAGATGAGGTACTGACAGACAGCTGACACATACATGGACAGATGGATAATCGCTAAAAGAAAAAATAGATAAATGTGGAGAATTTTTACAGAATTGGTAAATTTTGCATTATTTTGGGGAAAAATGGATACTATTTTTAAAATGCAAAGGTATACCTCTTGAAATAATAGAAGTGATGGATATTTTTCCACTTTCATTTTTAAATTGAATATTTTCTTTAATTTTTGATGGTAAATATTTAAGGCAATAATTATAAACCACAATCATCTTCATATCTAATTTAAATCTTAGGTTCGAGATAGCATGCTCTACAACAGGAAAGGAGTCAGATGTTTAATGCTGTTAAACTTGAATGCATTTTGATCCTAATTAATATAAATGCAGGGATTTGAACATATGTGATAAACATAATTTGCCATTCAAGAACTTGGATATACTAAAATATTTCAGCTATTGAATTTCTGGATTGCCTAAATGAAACACTAAAATCTAAATAGCAGAAAAAAATTAACTACCTTCATAGAATCACCAAAGGGTAGTCCTTTTGTTATGATAAGTTGCTTTTAAATTGAATTAGTTTTGAATTAACCCAATTACACATCACTATTCAACTGTGATATTAAATTTAAAAAGTTTAATGATGTGAAAATACTTTTATAAGATATGTTAGTAGCAACAGAACATTTTAAGTGTTCATATTTGGAAAGTATTAATTATATATTAAGTGATTCAAGGAATATTTCTCATGGAGTGACATTTAAAATGGAATTTTTTTCTAATTCTACATATGATTAATAAAGTTTAGCATAGAACTCAGAATACCATAGCATTAAAAGAATTACAGGATATTTAAAATTCCTTAACAAATATTAAGGATTTGGAAAAGGAACCTATATTTTCAAAGTGGAAACCAAATTATTTCTGTATGTACAATTTTAATGTATTCTGAAAGGAAATACAATATTTTTGAAATGAATTACTAAATTGAATTTATATAGTATTTTTCTAAAGCTTGTTTCTAATGTAAGGACAAAAGACAGATAAAGTTATGTCTAAAACAATAGCCATTAAATAAATATAATAGTTTTGCAAAGACAGAAAGTGCAGAATTTCTTATCAAGGAACAGATATCTGACTGCTTTCAAATCTATACTTTTGCCAAAGACAAAATAGTGAATGCAAATTTCACTTTGAAATGAGATAAAACATGAAAAAATGAAAATTTGAATCTTAGATTATTACAAAATAATACTCCCATGAAATTCCATAAACTGATGTATTTCATTCTAATTGAATTAAATAGCATACATCTTATTATAATGAATCTATTGACACAAATTATTTCATTATGACATAGCTCATTTATTTTGGTTTACAAATAAATATTGCAGATAGAAAAATTCTTCTGGCTATCAATCTATTTACTTGTTGGTAGGTGTAATGAAAAATCATTTGTGTATGCTTTACATAGTTAGAATCAAATTAATTTTAGCATTAAAGCTTAAAAAGCTTTAAAGATTGCTTGCAATGCAGTTTTACCAGCACATGATTTTTAAAATTCTACCTCCATACAAGTTCGGCTGTTCTGAGGTACATTTCCAACATCAGACCATAAGGATTCCCTTTCTCCACACATCCCTAGCATATACTTATTTTCCATCTACTTTGCAACTCTTCTCACAGGCATGAGGCAAAATTTCATTGTGGTTTTAATTAGCATTTCTCCAATGGTTAATGATTATCTGTTGGCCTTTGTATGCCTTCTTTGGAACAATATTTTTTCAGGTCTCTTTGTCATTTTAAGTCTGATTGTTTTCTTTCTGTACAGTTGTTTGAGTTCCCTCTACTTTTTGGACGTTAAGTCCTTGGTATAGTTTAGATATGAGATGTCTCCTAAAAACTCATGTGTGAGACAATGCAAGAAAGTTTACTAGTGGAATGATTGGGTTATGAGAGTTTTAGCCAGATCAGTGCATTAATCCCCTGACAGGGATTATCTAGGTGGTAACTAGGTAGGGTGTGGCTTGAGATGGGTCACTGGGGGATGTGTTTGTGGTATACATTTTATTTTAGGTGAACAGAGCTCTCTGCTTACTGATCATCATGTCCCAAGTTGCTTTCCCCTACCATACTCCTCTACCATAGCATTCAGCCTCATCACAGGACTAGATCAATGACTGGCTATCTACAGACTGAGGCCTCTGAAACGAAGAATGCCAAATAAGCTTTTCTTCCTTTAAAATTCTTCTTATCAGAGCTGGCATGGTGGCTCAGTGATTGGAGCGCTTGCCTGGCATACAAGAGGACCCAGGATCAAACCTCAGCACCACACACAAAATTAAGTGTCCAAGAAACAAAGGCCAGCTGAAAATGTAAATAAAGTTGATTCTCTCTTTTTCTCTCTTTATCTCTCTGTCACTCTCTCCCTCTCTTAAAGCAAACAAACAAACAAAAAACATTGTTCTTGTTCTTGTCAGTTCTTTTGGTCATAGCAGTGAAAAAGTTGACTAAAACCCACCCTTTCCAATGTGTGGTTAGCAAGTGTTTTCTCTCAGTTCATAGGTTGTCACTTTATTCTGCTAATATTAGCTGTGAAAAATCTTCTTCGATGTAATCCCATTTGTCTTCTTTTGATTTTGTTACCTGTGTTTTTGTATCAAATACAAAATATCTTTGACCAAATTAATGTTTCATAGCTTTTCCCCATAATTTTCTTCTAACAGTTCTACATTTTCCTATGTAATTTTAAGTATTTAATCCATTTTGCATTGGTTTTTGTTTACGAAGTGTGATGAGGGTCTCATTTCACTCATTTGAACACAAATGCCACTTTTTTCAAAATTTGTTGGCAAACGATCTTTTTCCCCATTGTGGGTTATCAGAAACTTTGAACAAAAATCAATTGATTGGACATATGTGGATAGATTTCTGGGTTTTCTCTTCTCTTTCACTGCTTGGTAAGTCTAGTTTAATAACAGTACCATGCTGTTTTGATTACTGTTGTTTTGTAGCATAGTTTGAAATCATAGTTGGAATTTTCCATCCTTGTTATTTTTCTTTTATGATTATCTATCTTGGCTCTTTGGGGGTTTTGTTACTCTATATGAATTTTAAGATGTTTTATCTATTTCTATAATAAGTTACTTTGGAATCTTGATAGGGATCATACTGAATCTGTAGATGCATTTAGGTAGCATGAACATTCTAAAACTATTAACTCTTCCATTGCATGAACACAAGATAATTTTAAATATTTCATTGTCTACAATTTTTTCAATAAGTGTTTTACAGTTTTTGTGGATAGGTCTTAGGTCTTTCATGTCCTTGAATAAATTTATTCCTATCCTTTTCATTCTTTCCTTTTTTTTTTTGCTAGTGATTGTAAATGGGATTGTTATCATGATTTCTTTTTTGCAAAGTTCATTATTGGTTTATAGAAATATTAGATTTTTTTGTTGATTTTGTATACTTCAGGTTTATCATATTTATTGACTGCAATGGTTCCTGATGGAATTTTCAAAATATATATGTTTGTGTTTTAAGGGTTGCACATGCTTTATTTCATTAACTATTATCAACATTGCTTTGAAATAATTAATTTCAGTTTACTACATTTTACAGGTATAAAAATCTAAGTTTGGGTGATAAATAATCTGCCTAAGTTCACAACTCGAATACACAATGCAGGTCTGTTTGACTGGAACAATACTCTATGCATTGCTACCCTACACTTTTTACCACACTGATGCCATGAAGCACTTCCTAGGCTTTGTCAAACACTGCTGGTAAGTTAGAGGCACGGGTGATTCGTTTCCTTGATCTAAGCAAGTTAGAAATTTTATTATTCCAGTACATGCACTTCTAGGGACTTGATAGCATACCTAGGAAAGAATAGTGTGTGATAGTAGTTAAATCTGCAATTTTAAGATATGGATTATCAATGAAAATGTAAAGATTGCTTTAAACAATCATATCTTTGGCTAGATTCATATAGTGTCTTCCTCATTTCCTATTTTTCATTTTTTTTTCCAGGCAAGAACTTCCTTACAATTGTGATAGATACGTGTTTGAAAGAATATCAAAATCTGTTGTAGCAGAATACTCCTGCATCCATTATGACTGTATTCAAAGAAGCTAAATGGAAAACATGAACTCCAGAATGAGTTTTACTCAAGTGTGAAATATTCATATCTGATTAATGTTAAAATAAAATGAATGTAGCTGGGCTGGTAGCACATGTCTGTAATATCAACAGCTTGGGAAGCTGACGCAGGAGGATCATCAGTTCCAGGCCAGGCTCAACAACTTAACAAGACCCTAAGCAACTCAGTGAGACCCTGTCTAAAAATAAAAAAATAAAAAAGTGTAAATGATGTGGCTCAGTGGTTAGGCACCCCTAGGTTCAATCCCTAACACTGAAAAAACAATATATATATATATACATATATGTATATATGTGTGTGTGTGTGTGTGTGTGTGTGTGTGTGTGTGTATCTGGAAAAAATATTCTCTCTCTCTAATTTCAGTATTCCCAAACTCTTGTCATTAGTCTGAAAAGCATTTATTTACAGGATTTTAAAACTTCCCTTTAGGATCATTTGATTTGTTTCATTCATTTGAATATGAGAGATACCAGAATATGATTTTCCTCTTTAGGGTTGAAAACTATTATTCAGTAATTATGGATCTGCTTTGTATATGAGGTTAATTATACTCGTTAAAGATACATACATTGATTGAAATACACACATGAATAAATGGCTTTTATTTAAGTAGTTTTTGGATATTATAAAAATTTTAATAGATCTTTTCCTAGCATAGGAGTTGAGGAAACTACACTCCTTCTTAATTACTTAGAGGATCAATCTGTGAAAGTAGATCTGCCTATGAAGGAAAACCGCCACGGGAATGCTCCATATTAAAATGGGCTAATTAGAGACTGGAGCAGTGGCTGGGTGGTTACCTGGCATGTGCGAGGACAAACCTCAGCACCACATGCACTAAGTGTCAGAGCAAAGAAGTCACGTGAAAAACTAAACAAAATTGATTCTCTCTTTCTCTCTCTCACTGTCCCTCTCTCTTTAAAAAGAAAATGGGCTAATTATTGCATCGCTGGGAAGAATCTTTGGAAGTTCCAGGTCTCTCTTCCTCTTACACTAGGTTGTCACCTATCGTCAACAGTTGCCCCTGAGTGTGCATCTGGCTGATCAAACAGCCATGCAGAGACATCTAGCAGTGAAAGCGTTCCTCTACGCAACTCAGACGGTGTTGGATCTTGAAGCAATCTGTATTTCTTCTCATGTTAGTTTCTCCTCTGGCCTCAGTCTAGAAATGTCAGGATGCATTTCTCTGCTAGCTTACCCAGGTCGCCGTCTGAGACTGAGTAGATCAGATGTATGGAAATTAACTACAGGGGAGAGTTGAACACATCCTGCAGCAACGACTCACCCTAACCCCTAGAGATGGGGGTTTTCAGACATTTGTCGGTAGATTTCAGTTGTGGAGGTTGGAAACAGACTTATACCAGCAGAGAGGAGAGAAACAGGGGAGTGGAACCTTGTGAGTCTCACACTCAACCCCTCGAGTTCTCTTAGCTGGACCTTGGGCAAGGCGTGTTCAACAAGGGAGCTTATGTTTGCTCTCTCGCATGCTGGGCTCTCTTTGGATTCTCCTCCCTGTTGGTTGAGGATTCTGAGCAGTTTAGAGTGTGTGTGGCTGTACTGAGCCATAGTCCCCTATGGAATGGGGAAGGGAGGGCACTGCCGTTGATTCTCACATCAACTCACGTTCTCAATTCATGGAGACTCTCAGCAAGTAAGTCACGAGGTGCCAAGCCTCCTGCCTCCATCCCTCCCAGCTGCGAAGCGAGGTGGTCCACAGATGCACGTGGAATGATGCTTAGTGCAACAACCAGAGGTTTCTCTTAGACACAAAGCAGAGGGAGGTGTTGAAGTTTGAAGGAAAAGAAGCACTGTCATTAGACAACACATGCTACATGACTCCTGAAATGATTTAATAAAGGTTCATCAAAAGTGAAACTCACCAACAAAGGACTGAAGAAAAAAGCATACAATCAGATCAATTGATACGCAAAAACATTTGGAAAAAAAATCCATAGCGATGGCAAAAATTGTTAGGAAAGTGAGGATGGAAAGCAGGAGTTAAGGAATTTTAGTGGGAATACAAAGGACAGAAGGAAACAGCTAAGAGATTTTTAAGGGGGAAAAACTAATAAAAAATACCTGCATTTATTGATGTGCTTCTCTTCGGATTTTATTGAAATAATGGAGATACTTAGTCATGCAATCATTTTATATTGATGTTAAATTAATTTAGCAACAGTTGCTCCAGACCCAGTATACAGTGCACATCTCAAAAAGGGAAATGCTTCAGAAGTGTTCTACATGCTCCCTGGAGAAGCTCTCAGTTTGCAAATGTGTTGTCTACACATACTACGTAACTGGGAAACCAAAGCCTGCTAAGGCTCAGGATGGAATGGAATCCTGTTGTGTGCAGATACACACTGGTTTTGGTACACAGATATAATTAACGCAAAAGAAAACAGAGTCCCACACAAGTGTGAGCTTCACAAATACAGCAAACTTAAAGCCTATTTTTAAAAGAAAAGCAATGATTCCATCCATTTGCTTGGCTTCACTAATGTAACTTAAAGTCAGAAAAACCACAGCAACATTTAGCCAGGTAAATTTTGGAAATTTCTAAGAAATTGTACATGTAGAGATATGAATGCACAGCCAGCCCTCAGGAGAAGAGAGGGTTCTCTAAGCTCTTCACATTGTTCTTCTTTTGCTTGGGTCCTGCCATCTCAACAAAGTCCAAATCAGGTCATGAGCTGCAATGTTCTAGTTATTTTTTCAGTGTAAATGCTTGTTCTAAATTTGAAGTATTAAGCAAAATATGCTTTCTTAACATTCTCACTTTCCATGTGAGTCATTTTTATAATGCCCACTGTACTTCCTCCCTTAGACTCCAGAAAATAAAATTTCACAGATGCCCTTTTGGCATATTGATTTGTAAGCTGTCTCAAGCTCGATGCCCTGTAATGTCGAGCTACCATCTCTCTTCCTGCTTCATGACCATATGCGTTTCACTGAGTTAGCATCCAGGTAGAACCATATCTGCAGCTCATATTTGCTCTCAAAAGTATTTTCTTTTTTAAAGAAAAAGAGACAGTGAGAGAAAGAAAAAGAGAAAGAGATATCAATTTTATTTAGTTTTTCATGTGGCTTTTGTTGCTCTGACACTTGGTGGTATACCTGGTGCTGGAGTTGGAATCCACATCCTTCAGCTTGCCAGACAAGCATTCTAACTGCTAAGCCACCTCTCCAGCTCCCCTCAAAAGGATTTTTATAGGCTATGAATACATTGCTTCATTTGAGTCAATCACAAACTCACATGTCATTAATTTTTGGAAACAAAAATATAATTTTCATAAACCATTTATTTAAAGCAGATATTATGGTGCCTATATTTTCATCTTACCTGATCCAAGTTTTCCATTATAATCATCACTAAGCCTTTGTTTCTAAAATATTCATACAAAATATTTTTCTTACTCCAAAGAAATAATGTTTTAATAGAAGATAAAATTAATACAAAATATGAAAGATAAATTTAGTTTTATTATTTTATGTTCTAATTCTCTTACTGTCTCAATAAATGGATAAATGTATAGAAGATGCTAAATTAAAATAATGATTTCCTTGTTTAGATTTCCTTGATATCATAATAAAATGCTATATAAATTAAGCAATTTTAATGTAGAATTTTGTTGATTTTTTAAAGAGACTGTTAATTTTATTTTTTCATCTGAGTTTCGTTTTTCCTCCACTGAATGGTGTATGTGGTGCTGGGATCGAACCCAGGTCCTCATGCTTGCCTGGTTAGTGCTCCAGTGCTGAACCATCTCCAGCTCAGTTTGATGAATTTTTGACAGATTATTTTTGTTTGTTTTTAAATCCAGATTTCTCTATGGCAAATGGAAATAGTGCAGAATTTTCAATAATTGTTTAGGAATGCACTTTATTAAATTAGTTTTCTTTGGTGTATTAACTTCGGTGTACCTAACTTTTTACTTCATTCAATTCAGATATCAAAGAAAAAGGGTAAATACTGAGATTCATGATACATTTTCATAGCTGGTAAAAAAAAAAACTAACTCTGTTAGAAAGTTAAGAAAGTTTCTTTGTAAAAGAAACCTTTAGAATGATTGTGTGATTTAAGAAGCAAATCTGTTTTCTTTAGATGTAAAAAAAAAGAAAAAAAGCTATTCTTATATTACTTTAGCATTATTACTCCCAAGCTTTGTTTTCTCCCACAATTTCTAAGAAACAAAGGGAGCTATGATCTAAGAAATCTGTGTGGTTTAAAAGAAAAACACCACTGAGTATGACACAGGAGACAGATCAATAGGAGTCGCGTCTTGAATTCCCGCAGAAACTCAATATCGCAGCTCAAGCAGCTCCTTGAGGACGCGTTGAACACATCAGGAGTCTGTGACCGTCTGCAGACCATATGAAGTCAATGGAGCAGCTCGACAATTAGCCACAGTTTTCCATTTGGCTTAAATGAGTAATCACCTCATTTCCGCTATTCTGTTCCTTGACATCTAAAACCATTTCTGCTCTCTGACAACGGGGAAAAATCCCTCACCCCAGAGCAGTTACTTAATGTTTGTGTTGATTTGGAGGTGACTTTCCTCAATAAGCATCATTATTTCTTTAGCAAGAAAGCATGCAAAAAATAAGATATTTGTTGTTTTCTAAAGCTGTTTTGTTGAATGAGTGATGCTGCACTTTTGTTTGTAATGTACAGAACGAGCCTCTGTATGCAGGAAAAGATACTGGTATATCATCTGCCTGCTGCATCGCAGACAGAAAATCCACATGCTGTCTTTGAAATTGGGTAAATGTCCCTGTTGCCCTAGGAAAATTCTGTCGATTGGTATTTTCTTGCTTAAAATATTTGGGAAATTCAACTTCTGAATTCCCACAGGAATTTTCAAGCAGTCTTAAGCACCTTGAATACCTAAAAATTCAAACGAACTGTGATATGTTCATGCACAGTTGAATGAACATCCAATGTGAGCTTATTGAAAACATCTTGAACCTAACATATATTTAAATATATTGTTGCACAATTAATTTATTAATTTTCCTCATGCCATGAAATAAGCTTAGGTTAATTTGCCAGTTGATTAGCTTTCCCCAAGTTATAGGTAGTCTTTGTTGAGCATCTGGAGATATAATCCAGGACACCTGATTCTCTTTCTGGGGTTTAATGTGTCATACCATATTTTTGGAGAAACAGATGTGTCTGGCAGGTGGTGTGTATGTCATGTGAATTCTACCACTACTAAAAGTAGAACATAGAAAGTGGCTTTTGAAATTTGTTAGGTGTATTTTACATGTTAGAACTGACAAAATCCAGGGAAATTTAAAACCTAGCTAAAGGAGAAAATGTACTATATTTCAAGATTTGCACTGAGGATCACGTCTCTTGTGAGTTTGAATTTTGGAAGATTCAATGCTCGTATGTTGTGTACTCAGAGAAAGTAAGATTGCTCATTGATGGAATAGAAATTGCATTTGCTGATCATTAGGTAACACACATGACATTGAGCATGATACCCCAGAAAGTCAAGTGCTTTCACATGTGGGAAGTATCAGGGATACAGCTCAGGAACTTGTAATGAGTGAGACACAGGTGGGTTGAAGGAAGAGGCATTTTTTTCTGGATTGCATGGAAAAAAAATAAAAATCTGTGAGTCTACAAGTCGTTATTATGAAGTGCGCTTGTGTGCTGGGGAACTGCAAGGGCATACCAAGGACTGATCGATCCCTGCTCCTGCCTCATTTCTCCCTAGAAGTCTGCACTGCAGGAGGCAGGGAGGCAGGGAGGCAGGGAGGCAGGGAGGCAGGGAGGCAGGGAGGCAGGGAGGCAGGGAGGCAGGGAGGCAGGGAGGCAGGGAGGCAGGGAGGCAGGGAGGCAGGAAAGGAGCAGATCAAGGCAACAGCTCTGGTTCCTCTGGTACTGTAAGCGGTGTCCAAAGCCCAGAGGA